>JAMLFT010000105.1:0-58855 GCA_026544285.1 Pachyrhizus erosus | reverse complement strand
ATGCATTTTAAATTTTTTATAATTTTTTTATTATATATATATATATAAAAGAAAGAAGATATTTAATTATTCTAAGAATAATTCTTGTGTACTTTTAATCCCGCGTCTTTCTTTTATGCATTCTTTGATTTTTTATTTTCTATTCCTTCAACATCAGCAGGAGGCAGAAGCTTATTTTTTAATGAAATACATGTAAAATAGACTAAGTGACTAGCTTCTATGCACACTCAAAAAAACAAAAAAGAAAAGAAGCCTCTACTGGAGAAACATTAAAAAGGAAAAAACAACATGCATCATGAAGAAGGAAAGGATAAGAAACATCTTCCACCATTAATTGGTAACAATATATGGTAGTGTATAAGTTATACATTTACATTTTGTACTTTGTGGTTGTCATGTAGCCAACCTCCATTGATTTTTCATGATGAGAAGGAACTTTTGATCAGATTGAGCTCCCTAGTAATATCAACCATACTCATTCTTTCTTTTGGCGACTCTTTTGAACAAGCAAGCGCAATCTTAAAAAGTGAAACTAAACATTTCTCTACTTCAAGATGCATAGGGTTGAGGTTTTGGTAATTAGAAGCATGCTTTAATTCCTTAGGGAGAATAGTCGGGTCCACAATCTGGGAAAGGTTGTGCGGATTTGAAATGTTGACATAGTTATGGAGATCGTGACCATCTTCAAACATTTCATCCGTTGGTCTTCTTCCTGTGAGTATTTCTAACATAAGAATTCCAAAACTGTACACATCCCCTTCCATAGACACTTCTGAACCCATTCCATATTCTGAAATGTAATGCACATATTGGTTAATATCCAAAGCAACGTTTTAAATTGCAGTTCAAATTTTGTCGCATTTTTTTACATTACAAGCAATTGTGATTGATGTTGCAATGACAGTGAGTAAAACAACCCTTGACTTCATAGCCAAAATCACGGTCGCAGACTGTTTTTTAAAATCATAATCGAAAGTAATCATCAAAACATTAAAAAAAAAAGAGCTTAAATCTACAAGATTTCACAATTAAATAGTATACCTGGAGGAGTATAACCAATTGTCCCCTTTATTTCAATAGTGCTAGTTTGCTTTGGAGAAACTGCAAGAGATGGGAGTCCTCTCGCTAAACCAAAGTCACTCACATGAGCTACCAAGAAATCATCCAGAAGAACATTGCTTGGCTTCAAATCACAATGAATGATGGCTTGCTCGCATTCATAGTGAAGATAATGAAGTGCAGAAGCGACATCGATGATAATATTTATTCTTTGATCAAGGTTCAATGATATAGAAGCTTGCTTTGCGATTTCTGCTTCTGGATGCAGCCATCTTTCTAAGCTTCCATTTGTCATGTACTCAAAAACTAGAGCTTTAAATTCTTGGCCTCTGTGATCTATGCTAGAACAACATGTTAAAATCTTAACTAAGTTTCGATGCCTAATATTTTTCAGTGCATTACATTCCGTAATGAAACTCTTTTGAGCTCCCTTCTTTTGAAGGTTTAGGACCTTTATGGCAACAAGATTATCTCCTTCTAACTCAACAGTCCCTTTGTATACAGAACCAAAATTTCCTGATCCTACCAAGTTTTTAACTGAGAACCCATTAGTTCCATGGTGTAGGTTCTGGTAGGAAATCTTCCTCATTTGGTCAATTATTGGCAAATCAAATGATGGTTTTTTCACGTTTCTTTTCCTCATCCAGTAGAGAAATGGAAGTATGAGAAGAAATGCTACCACACTAACTATCATCATTGCTATGGACATGAAATTCAGGTGTTTTACAGGTTTGTTACCTTGGATAGGGCATGGTGGTAGATGCAGCTCTGAAACACCCCCACAAAGCTTCTTGTTCCCAATCACTGCTAACTCACTTACATTTCCAAAGACACCTTCCATTGGTACTTCACCCTCCAACATGTTAAAAGATGCATTGAAGTATTCCAAGAAAGAAATATTCTGCAGATCCTTAGGAATTGACCCAATCAGCCGATTTCGTGATATGTCTAATACTCGAAGACCTTTGAGTGAAGCCAATGAGGATGGTATGATTCCATGAAAGGAATTCCCTTCCAGATAGAGGTACTCCAAGCTTATGCAGTCTCCAACAGTTTCAGGAATGTCACCAGACAAATGATTTTCAGACACATCCATCTTTCCAATATTTTTTAACTGGCCCACTTCGTCAGGTAGACTGCCGGTCAATGAATTTTGTGACAAGTCCAATTTGTTTGTTAAAGAGAAAAGACTAAAAACCTCTAAGGGTATGCTTCCTCTAAGGTTGTTTTTCCAAAGGCTAAGGTATTGCAACTTTTGACAGTTTCCTATACTTGGAGGAATCTCTCCTTCTAACATATTTTCTGCTATGCCCAAATGATACAACTGAGTAAGGTTGCCTATAAAATTTGGCATATCTCCTGACAGTTTGTTTCTACTCAATTCCAACTTTTGTAACTTCTGAAACTTCCCAAAAGTGGCTGGAATAATTCCTTCGAAGTGGTTTATTTCCATGGTCAAGATAGTTAAGCTAACTATATTTCCTAATTCTGCAGGAATTTTTCCTGATATTTGATTACCTCCAAGATACAATTGACTTAGTTGGGTGGATAAATTTCCCATAGAAATTGGCAAACTACCTCCAAAATTATTATAGGAAATAGAAACCACTTGCAACTTGCTACAATTGGCCAAGGATTTCAAAAACTCCAAGTCCTTTGTTGAATTGTCACCTAAGCTGTTGCTATACAAACTTAGGAACCAAAGGTGTGGTAGCTTTCCTAGACTGGGCATTTGGCCCACCAAATAGTTTTTGCCAACATCAAGCTGTCGGAGGATAGATGCATTTGTAATGGAAGTTGGGATTGAACCTGAGATTTGATTCCCGCCAAGTAGGAATTCGTGGAGATTATGGAGGGTGTGGAACATGTTTGGTGGGAGAGAGCCATTAAATTGATTGTCTGCAGCTGAGATTGTGGTAAGAGATGACATATTATAAAGACAAGAAGGAAATGTATCTATCAGCTGGTTGACATGCACTAATATCAATTTCAGGTGTTTGAGCTGGCAAATTTCTTGTGGAATGTTGCCCTCCAAGTCATTAACACCGATTGAGAGAGAAATGAGGGATGATAGGTTCCCTATGGAAGATGGGATTGTTCCGGTTAAATTGTTTACTCCAAGGTCCATTTCTTGAAGGTTTGGAAGAGAGCCGATTTCAATTGGTATATTGCCAATCAAATTGTTATCAAATAAGTGTAACTCTCTGAGATTAGAGCAACTTGTCAGGTTTGTAGGAATTTCTCCTTCCAAAGAGTTATTGATGAGAGATAAGTTTTGTAATTGTAACAACCGACCCAATTCGTGTGGAATTTTTCCACAGAAGCTGTTGTTTCCGAGGTTAAGGCTTGTCAGGAAAGAGAGATTGCCTATATGAGGAGATATGAATCCATGCAAGTTGTTTCCTTCTAGGTTCAATTCTGTAACTCTTTGATGTATGGGATTGCATTTAACACCATGCCACTTGCAAAAATGGGTGGAACTATTCCAAGAGGCAAGGATTTTATAAGGGTCATTAGATATTGATTCTTTGAATTTGAGCAACAGCAAATGGTCAGTCTGGTTTCCTAATATAGAGGCAGTGGTGTTTGGGACACACGAGAGGGAGTTGATAATAAAGATAACAAGCATGGGAAGGCTTGCTACAGACCAAAATGATGGTAACAGGAGGAAAAAAGTGTTCATTTGGTTGAGAGTGCAACGGTGTTGGATCGTGGAAATGCTTTGGGTAGGTAGATAGATACCTTGGGTGATCAAAATAATTGCCTTTGGTTAGGAAAGGGTATATCAGTTTGATGATTGCCTCTGACACAGGATGAACTTAAATAGTAGTTTTGGCATGCTGAGAATTGGTTTGACTTTTAATGGCCTATTGGATTAGGTAAATACTAATACATTTGTGGCACTAGTGTTCTAAATATATTAATTAAAAAATTAATCAATAAAAAATTATTACAACCTATGATGAGATTACATCGAAACTTATGATGAAGCATGCCGACATTTTATTATAAAAGTTTTCACATTTAATAAATTAAAGACAATTGTTAACCCTTTCCGTAATATTATTGGATACACATCACACTTGACAAACCAATTTTAAGATTTTTTTTTTGTTAGAGTTTTATATAAAACAATCCTATTTTGTTTTTAAGTGCAATTATAAAAACTAGTTTTAGACTGTCAGATGTAATATGTAAAAGTAATTTTTTTTCCTCATAAAATAATAATAAGAGACAAAAAAACTTTTTTCAAAAAACTCGTTTGGATAAAAAAAGTATTTTTCTACTTGTTACAAGCTTAAAAATATAAGTTATAATTACTAATATTAATTCTTTTGTAAAACCATTAATTCAAATTTTATAGAAAAAATGTGTCATTCTCAAAATCAATAACATTAAAATGGTCATGATACTCAAATAACAAGAAGATTGATTTTTTACTAAAATATTAGGAGTTATCAGTGTGCCCAAGTTCTTTACTCTGTACGTAAGCATTTTATGTCAAGAACGTCCCTGGCTTAAGAAAGGCCAGGACATTATTAGTTCAAAACACAAAATAATTACTTTAATAAATGAATTTATTTTAATAGTTTCTAATATTTTATAATGTTTTTTAAATATACTTCATAAATATTTAAATTTCCTTAATTTTTTTTTCCATTTTTACATTTACTACTTTGTAATATTATCTTCTTTAATTTAAATAATTTTATATCAATTAATTTAATAACAAATTTATGAAACACTTTTAATTCAATAACTTAATTTATTAATATTAAACTTTCAATTATCTTATCAGTTAATTTTACCAGACACACTTGATACTTTTAACGAGCACTACACTTAATAAAGATATATATATACTAGATAGTCTTGATCTTCATTCATATAAGTGCTTGTTTACTTTGGCGTGTCCTTCATAAGCATTCTATTGCAATTTCTGCTTCATTGGAATGGTTTGAGGTGGTTTCAATACCAGATGTGGTCTTAAGACCGTTCCAAACATAACACTTATGCAAAAACGTGGCATGTCATTTTCAACCTCGTATATTTCAGGTTATTATCATTTTCTTAAAAGACAAAGATTTTGTTTAATACAGCAATCAAAGGAAAACCGTAATTGAGGTTCTGCGTCATACATAAAGAATTACTATGCAAGCAAGTTTCCACTATGGCAAAGTATTTTAATCATCATCTTTCAGCACTAATCAAATCAGATCATGTTATATTCTTCATTCCAATCCCAAAACATATATATTTCAGAAAACGGAATAAATTAAATCGCCCATTAACGCAAACACAATCATAGAACTTTAGTGGTAAACAAGGAATGTATCTAAGTTGCCAAACTCTATCTACAATTACTTATTCACCCAATCACCAATAAATATGTATGAAAACAAGACAAAAAGTAAAATAGGGATTCGGCAGTCATTTAACCTCGTGAGCATTGACAAGGAGACAACACAACCCTCAAATTACATTCATTTTCTAACATCCCCTTTTCTATTATTTTTCCATTCCAATAGCAGGCGTGCTGCAACAACACCAAAACCAAAGGAGCTTTTGTTTGGTATGATACATCATTTCAGAAATTATCTTTTTGAGAATATGATTACTGGAAATGTTATTATGAAGAATATTTAAAATAGTGTTTCTTTAAATTTTATTATTTTGAAAATACTTTTAAAATTTAAAATAATTGAAATAAAAAATAATAGTTAAAATTTAAGTTATTGTTGGGTTAAAAATAATTTCTCACATTATCACGAAAACACAACTTACTCATCCCTTATCATAGGAATAAAAATGAAATAAATAAATCAGTTGTAACACTTAGGAATATACAATATTTAGAAATACTTTTTTTTTTTAAATTGCAAACAAACATGAGAATACTACATTTTTGAATTCATATTCTTGTTAATAGATTTTTAATTTATAAAACAAATACACTCCAAACAAATATATATTGTCCAAATAAATAAATTCTTTATCTACGAGTAGTTTATTAAGATTCACACATGTTAGATATATTGTCTAAATTTAAGCATGATTCAATATTGAATGAGTTTCTAATTATCATTGGATGCTTGGTTACCAATGAGTATATATGAGTTGGACACTTGGATTTTCCTTTTTTTTTTGTTTCTCTTTATTTGTTATTGTTCTCACTTAGAATAATAATATCTTCTTAATCCTAATTAGACCCCTTTTAACTTAAATAATTAAGACAAAATAAGTTTATAGATTTGGACATTCTTCACATATAATGAGAGTCCAAAAGCCAACAGTTCAAGATATATACTTGTTGATTTCTCTTGTAATTTGTTGTTTGCAGTTCCCATTCTTATTTTTACTTTGTAATTAGATTGTTGTCTACTTGTACTCTTTCCTAATGTGAAGTGTGATGAAAAATTACTTTTTATACAATAATTTAGTAAAAAAAAAAATTTACAACAAGAGATAAAGAAGAAAAAAAAAGAGAAGACCAATAAGATAAAAAAATGACAAATACTTTTATGCTATAAATTAAATTAAAGTAGGAGTAGATAAAAAATTTTACTTCTATTTTTTTATTTTTTTCGTCCTTTTTAATAAACATTATCGATATCTTTTTTGTTCTCTTTTTCGTGGTCTATTTGTTTAAATAGAAATATAATAAAAAGAAATACAATGAAAGAAAAAAAAAATAATATCAAATTTTCACTGTTTGTTTAAAAAGAAAAATAAGAGGAAGAGAGATTATTTTTTTGATCCACTAGAAAATACCTTTCCTAAAAATTATTGAGAAATAGATGAATGATTGATCTATCTCTTTTTTTTTATTTCTTAAGAATTAAATAAAATCTTATAGCACAAATATTTGAAAATAATAATTTTATTTAATGAAAAAAATAATGGAATAAAATAATTATTTTTAATTAATATGAAAGAATTTTCATATAATTTATTTAATTCTTTGTTCTGTTTATCACACGTCCAAATAAATGAAAAAAAAAATCGTTTCATATTTTTATTTATTCAAATAACATATATTTTTATTTTATTTTTTCTTTAATTTTATCTTTATTATCGCTTTTCTTCTTATTTCTTTTGTCTCTATTTCACTCCAAATTCAAATAAATCATTGCAGACATTTCACATACTAGCCTTGTAATTATTAAAAAAATTTCCTTCTCATCATTTTAAATTACTCCACTTTTATGTTTATTTATATTTTAATAATTCCTATTCCTATCAATCTTCTTTCTTTATTTTCTATCTCTAAATTAAATTTTATTACTTTTAAATTATTAATAATTAAAAATAACTTTATATCATAATTTAAATTATTTATTCTAAATGCAAAATATAATTTATATATTTAAAGATATTTATTTATTTTAAATTTTAATTATACAAAAATTATTCATTATAATACACATACCAAAATATTAATAATATCATAAAATAATTATTGTATAAATAATATAACTCTTGATTAAACAACCAAAAGTATCGGATTCTTTCGAAGAAAACACAAGAACATAGTGACTTCTGGTGTTAAGATCACTTACCCAACAAATTGTTGGCAATAAGCACTTTAATCGGAACCTCTCCCACCACTTCAAAAATCAATTAGCACCATCATCATTATCACTCGTTGGAATGATGAATTTTTCTAATACAAAATTAATAGTGACATTGAGAAGTTGGATTATGCCAAATCAACTTTTCCAGATGTTGTAAATCAACTTATGTTAAAAATTTCCAGTTGCAATAATTAAATTAACAATATATAAAATATAAATGTCCAATGAGAGATTGAGTTCTATTTTATTAAATTAAAAGTACTTGACCATTGAAGTTATCCTTCAGGCCAATGCAACAGGCGTCTATTATCTTAACCGTTAGGCTTTTTGACACACACGCATCACATTTTACTATTTTAGAAAAAAAAAATCCATTCTATTAAACTTTCAAAATTATTATCAAATGTGCCACTTTAACTGTTGTGACCTTTTGACACACTTGTATTTTTTTTTTTCTTAAAAAGAAACTGTCATTATATTCCAAAATCTGGTTTATTTACTAAAGCCTGCTTCTTTAATTAACATGTTCTTTCTTCTTTTACCATAGCTCCAGGGTGGAGCTTTGTTGGAACAATGGGCATCATGGCCCCAAAACCTTTTAGAGAAAAGTAATTTTGGTAGTGTTATGCTACTCAATAATTTTTTTTCATGTATTAAATATTAATAATTTAACTGTTAAATATTTGATATTACTTTAATAATCATGTACACCAAATTTAAGATATATTAAACATTTGCTGTTAGGTAAACTTTATAAAAAAAAATTTACTTGTATTTTAAAAAAGAATATTAAACGTTAATTAAAATTTATTTAATGTCACAAAAAATTAAAAATATTTAAAAATCATATATTTTAATCCTTATGTAAGTATTTTTAGATTTATTTTGGTCTTATGTTATTAAAAAAAGAAGCCTAAAGTCATTAATAATAAATGATGTGACAATGACATCACATTAACATTAACATGTATTGTATTTTACATTTTAGTCTCTATATTTATCTTATTTTTATGTTTAGTTTCTGTAGTCTCTATATTTATTCTATTTTTATATGTTGGTCTCTATATTTATACAATTTTTATATTTCACTCTTTATATAAGTAAGTTTTTTTTTAATGTTTTAGTCTCTATCAATACCTTTTTTCTTTCTCCTTCTTCCTTGGTTCTATTTCTCCTATTTTCTTTTTTTTTCCCTCATCAATACCTCCTTTTTCTTTTATGGGTTCTTTTTCTTTTAAATCCTCTTATACAAACTAACTCTTCATTCACCCTAACTCAAAGAGTGTTGAGGTTGCAAAGTTTAGATACGCTTCTTAGACAAGATGAGATAGCTTGTGAGTAGCAATTTGTTACACACATCATTGCCTCATCAACACCATATCATCCACTATTAATGACATTAAGTTTTTTTTTTATGATAGGTATTAAAACAAAATTGAAAGTTCTTAATAAGGATTAAAATTAATGATTTTTAAGTACATGACTAAAAGGCAATGTTTATGCAAATTTAGAGACCAAATTAGTAATTATATCAAAAGAGAAAATGATGCATGTATTGTCATAGTAAAACATTTTTATATTGATATCCAACAAAATTAAACCATTTGGTCAAATTTTAGCATTTTTAAAATAACTAGAAGCAAAAGGAATTTAAAAAAAACTAATTTAAATATTTTCTAATAAAATTTATTGTATTTTTTTAAAATGAATTTTATGATTCAAAACAAACATCAATTGAGTTTTTCTTCTTTTAAAATCACTAAAATTAAGAAGGTAAGATATATATAAGCTTGAGAATTATTGAGAAAAGACAAGACATTTGAATCAAGTAAGACTTATTAAGGATGAAGAAAGAAAAGTTTTGGTCATGGATCAAGATATTAAAGAGCGATGGGAGAATCACTTTTATAACTTTTTCAATGATGGACAAGGTTTAAGTACTAATATGAAGAGACTAGAAACTTAAGAAGGGGAAAGAAATCTGGTTTATTTTCGTAGAATTTGGATTGGAAAGGTTACAAAGCACCTTAAAAGGATGGATAAAGTTAAAGTTATTGGTACAAATGATATCCTTATAGAAGTTTGGAAATGTACGAGAGAACAAAAATTCATTTAGCCGACTAAGCTTTTCAATAAGATTTTGAGATCTAAGAAAAAGTTAGATAAATGAAGCAACGAAGAACACTTTGGTCCCAGTATTTAGGAACAAAGGAGATATCTAAAATTGTGTAAAAGTTACATTATAAAGTTGTTGAAAAAGAAGATTGAGCATCAATTAAGAGAAGAAATAAGGATTATAGAAAATCAATTTGATTTTATGCTAAGAAGGTCTATAATAGAAGCCATTTATCTTTTATGAAAGTCAATGAAAATGCACGCAAGTAAAGAAAGAGACTTTTGTATGATTTTTATTGACTTGAAAAAGGCTTAGTATCAAAAGAAGTGTTATGAAAGACTTTGGAGAAAAAATATGTGTGCATACCTTATATCTAAGTTATATAAGACATGTATAAATGGGTATCCATAAGTGTGAAAATTCTAAGAGGTGAAACTAAGAACTTTCTTATTCAAATAGGATTACATCAAGGCTTTGCCTTAAGTCCTTATATGCTTAATCTAGTCTTGGATGTGTTTATCAAGAACATACAAAAGATTATATCTAATTGCATGTCTTTTGCAAACGATATAGTCATGATTGGGGAAGCAATTAAAAATAAGCTTGAACTTTGGAGACAAATTTTGGAAACAAAGAGTTTTCACTCAAGTAAGAACAAGATCAAGTATATGCAAGGCAATTTTAGCAACAAAAAAAAAAGAGGAATTTGACTCAAAAGTAAAAATGGAAGAAGATGTAGTACCATTGAATTTTGGTTTTAAATATATGGTATCAATCATACAAATAACAGAGAAATTAATAAGAATGTCATGCATAGGATATAAGTGAAATGAATTAAATGGAGAAAGACACAAGGAGTTATTTTTTTTTATTGTAAAGTACCTACCACACTCAAAGATAAGTTTTATCACACAATTACACATCTAGGTATTTTATATTGAAAACCACCAATTTAGATAAGTCTCACTTCTAAGTCAAGAGACAAGTGAGAACAACATACTTCTAATAGTCTCCCCCATTGTTGAGGGTGAGATAGACATTTAGTTCTTCTTTCCCAATAACTTGAGAAGACATGTCATGCCCCAACTTGGTTTTTGCTTTATTTTAGATAGACATGAATTAGTAAAAAGTGCTTATTCATGAGTAAGAAGTGGGTCGTCAAATAAAAAATAATGCATGTGTTCTACATTCGACAACTTGCACAAATTTTCATAAAGGTCGTTAAAAATGTTGATAAACAAAAACTAGTTGTTAATATGAATTAGTACTACAGTCATGTTGCAAATATTTTTTGTTTGTTTTCTATTCATAACAATTTTGACAATTTATGCTTCCAACTCCTTAAGATATACCTTGACTCAACTAATGTTCACTATATATTACTACATTCTCTATGAAGAAAATGAAGAGGCCACAATTTAACTTAATAGCATGCCAAAGGCACGATGGACTCAAGCATAAGATGAAATGTGACATTGGGGACACGTGACAACCAATATTGTTGAACCTATTAACTTGGTATTTAAAAGGATGTGAAATCTTTCAATAGTTTTGTTGGTCCAAGCAACCTACTATAGGTTAATTGCATTACTTGTGAAAAAGGGGTGAGTGCATGCAATGATGACATGAGAATGTGTTTATACAAACATTTTCACCAAGGTCATAGATGATATACACAAGCAAAGTTCAAGTGTCACTAAGTTCATGATTTTGATTGATAACAAATTGAATTTTGGGCAAAGAAGTTGTGTAACTCACAAGATAAAAGGCCTGCAAAGAAAAACTTGAGAAGAAATTTAAGGTTAGGTTAAATACAAAGCGGTTTAAAATTTTCAAGCACTAGACATATCTTGTTCACATGCCATCGTTTCTTGTTTGCATACTCACCATGACTACATGTATGTGGCTCTAGTATACAAGTTGAAAAATATTTTCAATGTGTACAAAGAACTATTAGACATAGTAGACAATGAAAAAATTGGTCATGATATCATTGATATCAATTGTGTCATAATTCATAAATGTGAAGAGATATTATGGTCATCCTTAATCTACTCACATTCATACTAAATGAACCTTAGGAAAAAAAAAAGGTTAATAAAAAATATAAACTATTTCATGAAAATAATATAGAAATAATCATCCTAATCATGATGAGCCTTTAAGACAATACTATAATTTAAATTATTGTTGTAATTTTTATTTAAATTAATTATAACTATAATAATTACTTTTTTAATTAATCTTAATTAACATAATTAATTAAATAAATTGATTAAATAATGTTTATAAATCATTAAAATGAATATAACATAATTAAAAAATAAAATATCAAAGTGGAAAGTCAATTTTGAAAAACCTAACTTCACACACTAGAAAATCATGAAGAGAAGTCAGGGTTTGCAAACTTGACTTCCTATCAAGGCTGAAAAATTAGGACATTTTGGTACAATTGGGAGGGTGGAGTATTATTTTCTGTTTAATTTTTTTAGGATTATTTTTGAAATAAATCCTTTCTCCCCTTCATATCTAGTTATCGTTTTATACTACAGAAATTAATTTCTATAATATATAAAAATAAATTATGAAAAATAATTATCATATTATATTAGAATATAATTATATTAAAAAAAACTATTTTCTGTAGTGTTTTAGAGCATAACTATATTACAAAAATTAATTTTCATAAAATAGTGTTTTTGTTTTAAAAAAATTACAAAAAGAACGGGGTTGTGAAGAGGAGAAGAAGGGGTTGAATAGCATCTACAAACATATAACTTCATTTGACCCAACGCAGATCCTTTGATTTGGTCTAGGTTGTGTATGAAGGGATTAGTTTGATTGTTCAGCACAAACACCAACAACGCTTGGAGATTGCTAAAATTGAAACTTGATTCCTACCGTCTGCAGTGGAAGTGCGTATTCATATTATTCCATTCTAGTTTTCCCTGATCCTCAATTGGGTCGAACCAAAACATGAAACTTCGATGACACTAATGAAATTTGTTTCATTTATTTATGCAGCCTCGTTGGGGGTACTGAGATGGGTTTGCCAAGGTTTGGGCGTCCTAAGAATGATGGCGAAACGAGTTCAAACCTTTTTGTGGCCAATTGTGGGCCCGCAGTGGGCATCTCTGATGATGACATTGCATCTGTGTTCTGCAAATTTGGAGAGCTGAAGGGAGTTTATGCAGCAGATGAGAGTGGGACACGAGTCATTGTGGCTTATGTTGAAGAAGGTTCTGCACAAGCTGCTTTAAAGGCATTACATGGACGCCCATGTTCTGAACTTGGAGGTCGTCCCCTGCATATCCGTTATTCTGTGATTCAGCCAACTCCACAGGTACCCCCACTCATTTCACTAAATTGGTTCATGTTTATGTTTAAGGCTGGCTAATTATATGCACATAGCTTTAGTTACATTACATTTACATTTACATTTTATTTTATTAGAATATTATATCTACTTTACTTATTTTAAAATATATAATACACGCACTCTCATCCAATCATATTCGCAAGTATATATTAAGTTTGTTGATTTTTATAATAATTACTTAAAAATAATACTAATAATGATTTTTTATGTATTAATCTTAGAATTTAATTTTGATACACTACTAGTGTAAAGGTTTTTAGACGGTCAACTAAGTAAAAATCATCTTAAATATGACTTTTAAAGTAGTTATTATAAAACTCAATAATTTTAAATTATATTGCAATCCATGATTGGATTATAATGTAAAAAATATTTAAATGGTCTGTGTATTCCAATTAAATTCTTATTCTCATACGTTGACACTTGAGTATTTAGAAAAATGATGCTAACTTCCCCTACTTCCATGTACAGACCATACCCATAAGTTTCTTAAAATTAGTTAAAAAAGTAACAAAGTAAGGAAGGTGGTATAATTTTCTAAACAAGCAATTGTGTTTGATGGAATTATCCCTTATGCTAGTACTTATGGGTTTACATGCTGTTCAGGATCAAACTAGTGACCTGGTTCCTGTATCTATCACTGCATCAGATGTGAGCATTCCAGGGCTTTACCTGGTGCATGACTTCATTAGTGCTAAAGAAGAAGAGGTTATGAGTCTTTTCCTTCCATATCACTGCTACATTGTTTAGCTTATCATATTTTCATTTTTCTTGCATTCTAGTGTTTCAAATCATTTTTTACTTATTTTGGTGCTTCATGCTCAAATTTTGGCCTTTTCTGTCTTTTCAGGAGTTGCTTCAAGCTGTTGACTGTAGGCCTTGGAACAGTCTTTCAAAAAGAAGGGTTCAACACTATGGTTATGAGTTTCGTTATGATGTGAGTTTCAAGGATTATTTGGGTTTTTCTCATTATATGTTGGTTTCTTTCTGTTGTGTTGTGCCAAATTAGTGGGAATCCAACCTTTTTCCAATTTATGGCCAAATAAATAATTATTTTTATGAAATGATTATCCAATCCAAACTATTTTTATGAAATGATTATCCAATTCCAAACTATTTTTATGAAATGATTATCCAATTCCAAACTAGTAGAAAATGTGTTAATATTATAATTAAAATTATAATAAAACAAATAGGTTGCTGGCTGTTGTGAAAAGATTGATTAATCTAGACTCTCCTTTCTACTTTATTTGACTTTGCAGATTAGGAATGTTAATACAAGACATTGCTTAGGTGAATTTCCATCGTTTGTTTCTCCAATACTTGAAAGAATCTCATCATGTCCAACTTTCAAGAATGTTAAAAATATAGTTTTGGACCAACTTACGGTATGCAAACTTACCACTGTACTCCACAATTTTTTAATTGAATGATAAAATGCTAATGTTGTTATAAGTTCATTCATGAGGGAAAATATTAGTTATTGTAAATTAGTAATAAATGAACACCTTTTGATGCTTTTAGATGTAAGCATTGTTTATGATGTTCAAAGTTTAAATGTTACTATGTTACAGGTAAATGAGTACCCACCTGGAGTGGGCTTGTCCCCCCATATAGACACTCACTCTGCATTTGAAGATTTAATTTTCAGCCTTTCATTATCAGGACCTTGTATAATGGAGTTCAGACGATATGTAAACGGTGATTGGCTTCGCAGAGTTGCCTCAAGTGCTGTAACCAAAATAGAAAATCTAGAAGACCATTCAAATTTTATAAGAAGGGCTATCTATCTTCCCCCTCGATCTTTGCTACTCTTGTCTGGAGAAGCACGTTATGCATGGCATCATTACATTCCACACCACAAGGTGTGACATTTTAGAAATGATTATGCTTTGCCTTGCTTGTACATGTTGAAAGAAATTCTTACATTTCAGAATCTTGTTTAGCTATCATAATCTGAAAGTGATTTATGGTCATTTAAATGGAAAACTCATGAATAGCATATCTTATAGGCATGAGAGTGCAAAAGCAAAACAACTATTTTTTGGCTCATGTACAAACCAAAAGTTTTCTCAAATTTTGAGTATAAAATTTGCAAAACATACCATTTTCGAGTAGATCCTTGTTATATTTAAGATATTAAGTTCATTATGTGTTTTTGTTACAAGACAATCTGTATTTCATTATGCTGCATTGCTGCTTTGCACATTGAGCACTTCAGATTAAGATGTCTGCTATAACATTTAGCCCCATCAGTTTGTAGCTCTCTCACATGTTCTGTAACAGGACAACTTTTCTGTCCTAATTTCTAACATTTTTCCTAAGTATAGTTTATTCTGTTGTTGGCAGAAATCTTAAGATTGATCCTCCCTGCTTTAAGTGCATTTGGTTGTGTCTTGATAATATATTTTTGCAACTAATATATTTTCTTTCCCCACAGATAGACAAAGTGAATGGCAAAGTCATCAAAAGGGCTTCAAGAAGGGTATCTTTGACATTACGTAAGGTGTGTGGATGTCAGGGCCTTCATTTTTCTGCTCTTCCTATAAACACCATATTAAACCCCCTAGTACATTTTATTGTTAGTGATTCAGTATCTAGTTGTTCGGAACAAGAGGAAAACACAAATTGCTATTGGTAATGGAATTATTTCAATAGCTGCCACACCTGCTCTCATGAAATCCTTTTGATTTATGGCTTTTCATAGTTTATATAATAAAAGCTTTTGTTGTTAGATGAAAGCACATGAATGGTTTTATAAGTCTTACATTCCCTCTTCACATAAGAGCCGTTTGTGCTCGAAGCTTAATCAAGACCCACTTACTTTATGATGAATTTCAACATATTATTTGAAGAACAAGGGTGAAAGAATAAAAATCTAAACCACTTAGTTATAATTGTGACAGGGATACTACTTTGAGAGAGAGAAAAGAGAAGCATATGCTTACAATGGTGGTTCAATTGCACCTCAGACTTGATATTTTTATAAAGAATGTAATCAAATACAAAGACATATTTTCCTAATTATTATGTTTAAATGATGCAATAAATCTAGACTTTTTAACTTACTAATATACATTTGACCTTGTTAAAATCGTAAGAAATATGTCTGCCTGCAGCTTCTCAGTTATAATAACTAATTGTTTGTTCTAAGATATTTTTTACCTGTCTATATGTTGTCATGTTAAAAATAACTTTTTGTGTGTACCAGGTTAGAGCAGGTTTGTGCAAATGTGAATTTCCTCAGTATTGTGATTCTCAAAGATAAGGTTTCACCGAGGTGGCATGAAAGTTTATATTGTAATGCATCAAATATCTCTCATTGAGAGTTGCAACTTGTACAACCTGAGGTGTGTTCTGCATTTATTTGTTGTTCCTTGATATTATAGTACTTGCACACACACGACACGAGATGTCTCTTGGATTAGGAATCTTGTAAGTGGACAGGTGTGAACTTTAGGGTGGTTTTGATCCTTTATAGGCCACCAGTTCTCTACAACCACAACTTCATTCAGTTATCTTCATCATCAGTTGATGCACAATTGCACATACACTTCGCTTGACAGAACTCTGATTACCACCAAGGCTTGTGGCTTCAGGCTTCTAATCCTGTTATCTTTCCTCTTGCTTCCATTGTCAACTTCCAAGGCCCAACATTTCTACAAGACCGTAATTGGATTTTTTTTTTCCTGCTGATTAGTGTGGAGTTCTACGCGAAATATATGCTATAACTAACTTGTGCAGTAGAGATCAAATGGGATGTGGTTGACTGAAGAGGATAGAAACTTCTCTGAAGCCTATACCCATCCATTCAAAAATATTCTCAATCCGATAGGCATCGTATCATTTGTACCAGTACACCCAATTGTTTATTTAGGATTTCTTTTGTATTCATTATGCAGGTAGTTAACCACCATCCTGCTGATGAATTGGTTTCCACGAACAAACATAAAGAATGACAATGGAGGTAATAAATAACAAGAACGAGAAGACATCGAGGCTGGAGCTAATTTTGCGCAGATAGAGATCAATTGGCTCTTTTAATTTCGTTACTTTTTTGGATAAGGTATCATATCACTGTTTCATAATGATGCAGATATCCTATAATTTTTAAGTTGTAGCCTCACGTGGCTTCTCTAGTATATTGGCTTTCGAGGATCAGATTTATAGCTTATTTGCTAAGATAGCATATTCAATTTATATCAATTTTGTCCTTGAATTTGCTTACATTTATTTTGAGAGCAAATGATATTTAACGTTCAGATGGCGCAATATATACCGAATTTGCCATAACAAAGCTTTGAAAGAAAAAGTATATATGAATGTAAATGCAAGAATCTCAAAGGAATTTCAATAGTACCACCATTTTATTAATGTTAAATTCAGTATTAAACATTAACACAGCTGCTGCCCCTGTTTGATAACATCTTAACCTTAACATTCCCATGCCAGGCTCGCATATGATTAGAAACAACTGGTAGTGGTTTTATGCGGAATCTTTGCCTGAGGCGTTCTTATTGCATCATTAGCAGAGAATAACTGCTTATAATTTAAGCTTTGCACCCACCCCATGCTTGGAGGTCCCGACTTGTACTATCATAGCGTTAGAGATTCAGTTCAGTGGCTGAATAGATTTTGAACAACCCAAAAAAAAAAAAAAGGAAAAGAATCCATTTAAAATAACAAAGTCTAAACAAACCACAGATATATCTGCTTTTTATTATCGCCAACAAATTTCTTCATGAAATATTGCCAGTTTTATCGGTTAGATATATTAGAAGTTGGAATGCCGTAGAACTTAAGCTCTGGCATTACCAAGCTAGCAAAAGGCAGTGATCTAATATGGTACGGCGCTGATTTAGGACTAGGCCACCTCACGAAGGCTGTGAATATTATATATAGATGACATTGTTACAAATGGCATTGCAATGCCATAAAGTTATTACGCCCCCATGAAATGGCCTACAGTTAAAACGTATAATTTGCCGCCATTATAGATCTGTCATCTCACCTGCAAGAATAGCTAGCTATAGTAAACATTAGACGGAAAAATATTTGCTGAAAAGATAAATAATAAAACTTGATAACAATGTTTTAAAATTATGAAGCCCGCTTGAAAACACATTCAGTTTCATTAATTTAGTTAAAGAAACTTAATCAATGCTTCAAGCATAGTCTCTATCAAACTTAGAAGGCTTAATATGAATTTTAGTTCCTATAAAAAGGGAAAGTTTTAATATTGATCTTTGATTTTCATCTTTCAAAAATCTTAAATCATTATTTTGCTTCCTATTTTCATGTAGTACATGCTAATTACTTATGTATTTAATAGAAAGCTAAGTGATTATCTCAAGTGACATCAATTAGTGTTGTTTATGATACTATGTTAGCATTTGACATCTCAATTTTTTTTCTAGATACCAAAGATAAATTTTATTTATTTATTTTAAAATAAATGTCAGAAACAAAAAATGGTCATTTCAAATTTTGGTGGGATCAAAATCCAAGAGAAATGTTTTAAAAGGAGTTAGACCAAAATTCACTCATTTTACAAGGACTACAAATAGTTATTTCAAATTTTAGATGGATGAAAAAAAAATATATTTATAGGAACCAAAATGAATACGTGAGTGATAGCTGGGCATTGCCGGATGAACAGCAAAAAATAATAATTGGGACAGTGATCTTGGAGAATATCATGTTTTGTGCAAAAAACCACACAAAAAGAATACCTCTCACATAGATCAAAGTAAATTCCAAGGAGTCTTACCATGCATGCATTTGACAAAGAAATCCAATTCGGACAAGCAAACATTTGCCTGCAGCAAAGATGGTTGCTGATAAACAAAGAACGAGAAGTGCCGGCGATCAGGATCATGTCTGGGTTTTGCCATCTCAACCAATCTCTTGTAGCCTTCTCTATCATAGCAAAGGAGTGCATTCTCTCCAGCAGCCATTAATCCACGATCCCAAGCTGAGTTTAACACCTGTGCAAACAAAAAACATACGATCATCATTCATAACAAATAGATGAAAACATCCTTAGGTCCAAGTTGACCGAAATAAGTTATGTAAAGCATCTAAATAAGCACCACTCCTGCCTTCATGAAAATAACTACAGAACTTGTCAGAAGAGTTATTCTCGTGAAGGTTAAGAATGTAGGAAAATAAAATTACCTGCCAGCTCAAACCCTCTGGATCAATCAATGGTTCATTAGCTTCCTGGCTGGAAAGATGAAATCCCAAGCAGACAAATTTCATGGTGACAGCATGTTTTCTCAGAACCTCAAACACAGGAGAGTATCCATCCTGATTTGTTGGGTTGTGATATCCTGCTGTCAACTCTGCTGCATGACTGGGAGTCTTATACCACCAGTATACAGCAGGAACCTACATGATATCATTGTCTAAGACATTTATTCATTAATTGTAAAGAAAATGATATAATTTCAGTTGGTATACTTGTACTTTCAAGGGCAGGATATGATTTTTTTTCAGATGTAATGACCATGCTTCATAAGGTTAAATACCTGTGGCACTGAACATCTTAACATAGAACCAAAGAGAATAATTAAATTTTGGTTTCTCCTTTTACATTGAATAATTGAATCTTTATTTCTGATCTCTTACTTGCCCACAAACCCCAAAAAAATTCCAACAGAAGCATTTTCCATTGAATAAAACGAATTGACAGAATTTAGTTTAGTTCAACATGTCAACTATATAATCACAGTGCAGAATAGAATTACAACTCCACAGACTGAATTAATAACACTTGTACTTTATGTAAGAAATCAATAGCTTTCAGTTAGATATGCCCTTAGAATTAAAATGGTGTGAAAATTTATTGACAAGCTTTGTAAAAAATTTATTTCCATCTTAAGTTTTTCACCCTTAGGCTATTTTACATGGTCCAACATCTTGGACATCATTTCCATCACTATTGTTAGTTTTTGAAATCTACTGTCAAATGTTAATTCTGAGATTGAGTTTCCTTTGAGATACTGATATTATCCAAGGTTTCACTCTGTTTCTCTTTTGCTTTTATTATTTCCTTTTTTAAGACAAACTTTTATTTAAGCACCCACATTATAATTTTTACACGTAAGAAGTTAGACACCATTTAACATTTATTCCATGAAAAGTTTCTTTCCTAAAATTAAAATGTGTAGTAAATGCAACCCCAGGGGATACCAAAGCGACTCTAAATAGTGTCAACCATGAATACACTCAATGCTAGCAGTAACTAATATCATCCAAATTTAGTCAAACAACCTAGAGAAAACTACTAGAAAAAAAGAACAATACCTTGACAATTATTTTTGTTTCCTCGAAAGCTAGGGTTGCAAGAGACAAAACATTATCTGCATGGTCTATTAATGTCTGGGAGTACCAATGTAAGAAGAAGCGTCCATAATAGTTGTCATAATCACCTCGCTCACAAAAGAATCCAGTTTCATGTGGCATAGAATTGTAATGTCCAGCATTATCAGGTCCTCTAGCCCAGAAAGAGTGACCGCGTAATTTGGCTGCTCTGCGCAGACTATGTTGCAGGTATTTATCATAGCACTGCCCATAGAAGATGAGACAGAAAACAGGACTACTTTATAATATGCTAGCACATACACTCTTTATGGTACAGAATAATGCAACAATTTTGCAACAGGGCCAAAAATATGAGGTACCTGAAACTCACCGATACCAGGATATCTCCATCCCATTCTTTCTGAGAAAGAAGGATATTTCAGCTCTCCAGATGCTCCAAGTCCAACCTCAACAGCAGAAATCAAACCTTCTGCAAACAGGTCATCAAATTCTGCCCGAAAGCTTCTCATCATATCAAAATAGACCTGCTTGTTTTTAGAGAAGGCTAATCAGTAACAAACACAACAAATGAAAATGCATGTAGATTTCAATTGAGGAATCCTTCAAAGAATATAATCTATGATAACGTAAATAGCAAACACACTACAAAGAAATGTTCTTTTTTTAAGGTGAAATGCACAACTATACTGGACTGGAAATTGGTATGTAAATGCAACAGAAATTTAACAATAAAGTGAATATCAAATTTTTGAATCTAGGAGTGTGGTGTTCGATATATTCATACCTCAATCCCAGTTCTGCCTTTGAGAACACGTTCTGTGTCAATCCCCCAAGAAAGGCATTCAGTATTCCTCCGTCCTTCACGATCTGTGAAGAATATATCCTGGTTGTCTTTTCCAATATCCAAAACCCATTGTGGGAGGGAAATCAATGCATTGCTAGAATCATTCCCTCCACATTCATGGAATGCCATAACAACCTTCAGAATTTGAAATAAGAATCAAGGAAGGTTCTCCAACAACTTCAAAGATGCTTCCCAATTCCCACGACAAAAATACACATCCAATTACAGAAACCTCTGACCTATTTTAAAATAATTTGGTGTTTCAAATATTATGCAAGCAAGGGAACCGGTTTATGTATTACACTGATGAAACAGATTTTTAAGAAATAATACTGCTGAAATCATCTGCTAGATGTTATGTAAAAGTTTCCATATCAAAAATACATGTCATATCTGCTCATTCTGAAATTTCCATATTATGCCCTTCATGTTTTTTACTAGTTTCAAGCATTTAATAGGCAGGACTTCTATCAATAGTACAAACCAGAAAATGCACCTCTAAATGACGTGAACATATTACTGAAATCCCAGGATGCACCACATAGTACACATAGCAAAAACATACTTGTGTTTAATAATTCTTTTCTAAAGGACGTCAATGCATGTATAAGATTATATGAGCAATTAAAATTATACCTGTAACTTCAGTTTGAATTCTTTAATAATGTTAAAAAGCTCCCTATAACCAGACCACACATATTTCTGTGAGCTCCAGCCTTCAACAATGCCCCACCAACAATCCACAACAACACCATCTACATTTAAAGACTTGATATGGATGAGCTCCTGCCTTATGCCTTCAGGATCAATCAAGTGGCAAAATTTGTTAATAATACCAGCCTGCAATAAAAAACTAATTTTTGAAACCTTATAATCAAATACAAGTAAAACAAAATACTAAAAGGACACAAAAACGGAAGTTGTAAATGTATAAATTGTTGTCTAGAACTACAAATTACACAGGATTGATGCTACTTATTCAGCAAGCAGCAAATAGAAGACACTTACTGGAAGCTTTACATAAACAGGAACGTATGGTGTGCCAGTAAAGTCATTTTCATGCACCCCAGAATGAATATCTTGCATAAGCTGCAACAACAAATTACACCATCAGCTGGTCCTGGATTACATATCATATATGAGGCTCCATATAATGGGTATCGATGCATAATTTAAAAGCACTCAATACAGAGAATGATTTAGTTTCAATCCCAAAACTATCTAGCTTACCAGGAATCAACACAAAGTCATTGAGGATGTGAGATTTGCAAGATTATCATCATTTAAGTAAACTCAGGTGCAATATTTCTTTTCTATATTGTTCCATATTGTCATTGTCAAATTTTTTCTTATGAGGAATTACAGTGAATTTTACTTATCTTGATATTCAGGTTGTCCCTGATGGTTGTGAGCTTCACACGCCAATATATCAAGCAATGATACTTCAAAACCAAGGGGAACATATTTTAAATATTAAGTGAATCTATTACCAAACTCCATGACTTCTTTCATTTGTGCAAACCGTAACTTAATAGATCATTTGGTGACTTGGTTCCAAAAGGAACAGCAGTGCTACAAGCCCCACACTAGGTGGATTTTGCTAAAAAAACGAACAAACTAATGATACGCTGCTTTACCAAGGAGAATAGCTATCATACGGTTCCAGATACCACTCCACAACCATGTTACATAAATTTAAACCCACCACTCAGATCCAAAACAATAACAAATTAAATGAATTTCATGCAATTGGAGTGCAATTTAGGCCCATCAGATAAGTGTTGTATAAGAATGTCTAATTTACAATCTTCCACCCATGGTATACCAAGTAAACACTATAGTGTAACTGTAGAATCACATTATAATCATTATATTTAGTTAATTGTTTGAATTTCAGATAACCACAAACAAGAAAAACAATGAGGACAATTAAAACTATACCTCATGTAAATCAGAATCAGTATCAAATATTATACAAATAAACTGGAATTAATCACCAAAATCACCTGATCAGCCTCCAAACAGTCAACTGTATTGATGGGGCTAGCATTTGTATATTTCTCACACTTTGAGTCCCTTTCCGCAATGACTACAGAATCAATGGATGCAGGCGACAAGCATTCATCAATTCTAAGCACAGATGTTTGATTCTCAACCGTTTCCTTAACAGAACAATTCCTTAAAGAACCACCAGAGAGTTGACTTTCAACTGACCTAGCTGCAAATGACCCCTGCAAAACACATTACATTACTCTAAGGTAAAAACTTAAAATTAACACAATACACCATTGCCCAGCCCAACATTATTACATCTTAGGTTTAATAGGCATGCACTCTTGTAAATATTTTTATGCTGGCAGCTAATCATAAATCGTCCTTTACATGATTTTTAAATTATTTATTATAAACTCAACAAACTTATAGATATGTCTGTTTGTAATTGATGACAGTTTTACGTTGTCCTCATGTGTTATTTGTTCTCTCAATTTTTCATCAAATTAGTCTGAGTACAAGCAACTAACAAAATTCAAACACATTGCCGCAATTGATCACATCTCAACTTCCAAACCTTCTAAACGATCAAAAAATTGGATTAATCTATAATAAGCAACTACAGTCATTTGTTAATCAAAGCTCAAACACGAAAGTTTCAGAGAATTGAGAGTAACCATGTGAGAAGGAGGAGGGCACTGGCGGTAGGTGGTGCCATCGGCGTCAACGACCCAGCCAGCCTCACGCGCGAGAGCGGCGAGTACGTCGTTCATGTCGGCACGCGCCGGCAGAGGGAAATTCCCGTACTGGCGGAGTCCGGCGAGCATGCGACTCGTGATGGCTCGGCGGTGTCGCTCGCGGAGTTTGGTGCGCTCCTTCTCTTTCTCCCTCTCCTTCTTCCCCTTGCCGCCGGAATTGGTGGTGGCCGCCGCCGCTGCAAAACCCCGCGGACGGCGAGGCTGAGGGTGAGGTTGGGAGTGAGAGTTAGGGTGAGCTAAGTAATCCGAGCTGTGGTCGCTCTGAGGATCGAGATCTTGCATTGAACCGTCGTCGTTTACGCTCTTCATCTTTACAATTCAGTGTTCACCGTTTTCTCGCTTTCTTCTTCTTCTTCTTCTTCTTCTTCTTCCTCTTCTTCTTCTTCTTCTTCTTCTTCTTCTTCTCGCTTCATACACATTAATTCTGACGACTAAACTCAACGCCGTTTTCTGATTGTATTTTCTGAAATGAAACGAACTGAACTGGCCCAACGTAAAGGACTCCAACTACGCTTAGTGCTTCTTGGGCCTTGATTAGTCAAATCTCTCTGTAACTAAAAATAAGTTTTTAAATAATTGGTGTACTTGTACTTCCCAGGGTTGGAAACACAACAGGCACTAAAATTTTTTAACATTTATGTACGATGTATGTGTATCTTTTTTGTTATTTTTATGGTGAATCAAAATTCTTGTTTTATCTTGTATGATCTTAATTTCATTTCAATTTCCTTGTATTAAATACACATTATTTGGGGTGGACTGAGTAAATTAAATTTGTTGAGATAGAAAAGTGTCAGAAATTAAAAAGCTGTGAGAAGTAATGGTGTTCTCGTGTTCTGACCTCTATGTGGAGGACTTTAGCCCATCTAAATAAATAATTTAATACTATCAAGTTCAGTCACAAGACTATAGATTCAATATTTCTTAAGGATGTAATTATGTGAGGATGTTAATACAATTATAAAGTGTGAGAATTGTTACTTAACTCGTTAACAACTAGCAAAAAAAATCATGAGGTTTTTTTTTTTAAAATCATATCCCAAAATCATGAGATTTTTTTTTTTAATCATATCTCGGAAACAAACGACATATAAAAATAAAATTTTATTTATAAATATTTTTTTTATAAAATATTATACTTTATTACTTTCACAAGCTGACGTAATATCTTAAATTTGGAGACACAATTTATATATTCCTAACTATTTAACAAATTTTTTTCCTTAAAATTAAGGTGTGTAAACAAATTCAAGAATAAAGTTTGAATAACTTTTTAAATATTCACATCTCCTCCTAATACATTCATTAACTTTGATATTTAGAATTCTTGTGTTATTATTATCATTATTTATCATCAAATCTAGATCTACTTGCGATATTTTCACTTTACAACTTTAAAAACACTTTTCACGTCTTATTATAAAAAAAACACTATCACAATAAAAAAAAATTATATAAACAAATCAGAAAAATTTTAGATATTCTCCTTAACTTTCACACTTTTAACTTTTTCATGTAACTTATACATTCTTAATTTTTTCATGTAATATTGATTTAAGCGTCAAAATTTCTACAAATACATTATTAGTGTTCAACTCATGTGAATTATAGAAAATTCTATTCAAATATTTTAATCTTTAAATTGGTACTAAATATATTAAAAAAAGATAAAACTAACAAATAAGATTCAACGTAATTGATACGCTAGCAGAGGTTCAATTTTCTGATTGTATACATAAAAAAACTTGTTAGGAGAGACATAACTTATTTTGATGATCACTGTGTCTTAGAAAATTAGTATCATAATTTACGATTGTAAAATTATCTTATTTAAAAAAAACAAGAGAAAAAAGAAATTAATGATAATAGATAAATTTTTAGATTGTAAGTATCAAGTGAAGAAAGAAAT
Source organism: Pachyrhizus erosus (assembly GCA_026544285.1). NCBI lineage: Eukaryota > Viridiplantae > Streptophyta > Magnoliopsida > Fabales > Fabaceae > Pachyrhizus > Pachyrhizus erosus. The sequence goes on along the minus strand of JAMLFT010000105.1, from coordinate 32,897 downwards.
GAATGAAAATAAAAAATTTTCATTTATTTGGTTAGATAAAAAAAAATAACTATTTCATACTAAAGACATTTTTATTCTAGTATCGGAAATATAAAGTTTTTAATTAATTTATTATTTTTAAGATAAAAATAAAAAATCATGATAAGTGACTTTTTTTTTCTCTTTTATTTCAAATTGAACCTTTTATTTTTCGTGCACAGATCTCACCGTTTCTTTTCTTTCTCTCCTCCTTATCCTTGTTCCAAACAAGAGTAGATACTCCTTTTTCTATGGTTTCTCTTTAAATTTATTCTTCACAAACTCGTCTACCAAACCTGGCATAAATGTACTCTAAATAATATTTCGTTATGTATTTGAATGTTTGTTTTATAAAATTATTATTATGTAATTATACAGTTGTCACTGTGATAACATAGCAGCTTTCCACGTAATAATAATTTCATGCATTTTTTATTTGGCTCGTCTTATACTGGAGTATTAATACAAGTTCAGTATCTGGTTGAAATTGGATTTCAAACGGAACTACTAACATGATATGGAGATTCTCACAAAAAAAAGGATAATCTCGAGATTACAAAATCAAAGGATGTTGCCTATATTTACACTTATCCAGCAATTAAATGAAATTTTGTTCAGTTTTGTGGGACTGACATGTATGGAGTACCAATGATCTGTCACCTCTGTATGTGTTTTGAGGCCAATATGTGTTGTATGGCAAGCAGCAACTATCAGCTCACGAGGCAAACTCATGCTCTTTTACAGATCCGAAAACCAACCATGCATGTGTTTTGGGCCATGTGAAACTACTTGAACTGGTCCACTTGGCAGAATCATCTATCTAACAATTTTATTATTATTTGTTTTAGGGGACTACAATTATCTTTTCCAAGAAATAACCTTTATATATAAATAAACAAAACACTTTTTCAAACATTTGATACATTTAAATGTTCAAAACTCTAACTTAACAATTTCATTATTTAAAGATTAAAAATTAATATAATATGTATTATTCTATCTATATTAAAACTCAAGTTTCTCGTTTGCATCTACGCCAAGTAAATTTTATATATAGTTTTTAAAATAATTATTATAAAAATAAAAAAATATTATACGTATCAATTTATATTAAATGATAATAAAAAAATTTATATTCTCAAGACATATATTATTTACTCATCATGATAATGCTCACAAAAATCTTTAAAAAATCAGTAAATAAGTTTTTATTGAAAACCAAGACATTTAATACGTAATACTATTTTGTATTTAATAATAATAATAATCTGAAAAGTGATCTAACAAGGTTAAGGACAATGAGTGGCTGCACTGCAACATGAAACATGTACAAGGTTTCTGCATTAATATGATATAAAATTATAAAAATATTAAACAAAAAAAATTGACAGTTCAACCAAGATAAGTGGGTGATCCAAAACTGAAGCAAATCATCCTATAACCACCCCTGCATCATGATCATGCATTGGAAGAGCACAAGGCAGACCAAATTGTACAACAAATCAGTGTAGCTAGTGGTCTTTTAGGTCTGTTAGGAGACAACTACCACTTGTCTCTCTCAATTTACAACGCAATTGAAATGTTTCTTTTCCCTTTTTCCTCTGAAAAGTGAAAAGGATATCATCACACGCATGCTCCACTGCTTATAGTTTTGAAACCACTCCATTGACTGGTCTGCAGATAAAGAGAATGATTCGGTCAAAGATGCTGCGCCAATCTGCAGTGCCAATCTGCAGTTTCATCCATGACCAAAAGTGCTCATTTGACTGAAGCTTTTTTCCAAAAATCGTGTGTTAAACAAGAAGTGTGGCAAAACAAAAGGATGTCGGATACATCATAAGTGAACCTTTTTCTGAAACATGTTGGAAAATTTCTTCATTAAACAATACCCCACCCCACCTTTTTTGTCCATCTGCTTCACTTGGTAATAGAGAATGAGCTAGTAGATCATTCTATTTCTACTATGGTTTGATGTTTATTCAGAAATCGGAGTAAATAATCATTGACAACAATGAGAGTGCTTCTTCTGATGGTGTCACATCAGCTTATGTGCAATGAATGATCAAAGGAGCCATGAGTATCTCAGGAGATATTGATTAACAATTGGCCACCTTAGTTCTCCCTTGGCAGTGAATCAGATACACAAATATCCCCTCGACATAGTGGGCACACCCTGTGTATAATATAATCAAAGTTAAAGAGAAACTCATTCCCAAGCATCTTTAGCACATGAGTTGCATGTAAAGATATTAACATAATGATCATATGAATAGAGGACAGGATGGTACATCGGGACATATATAGCTCAATTTGAAGATGCAAAGGAATTTCATCAATTATTACAGTTTGTCTTATGAATTGCCAAGATTTTAAAGCACTAAAAATCCATAACATCCTGATGTCAGAAGGGCATTCAAATCTTTCATTATCCATCACAAAATATCATGGTAGTTGGACCACAAGTTGAATAAATTGAAGAAAATATGGCAAAAGATCATGAGACAGCACAACATTAAATTTTGTCAATCTCCAAAGTTTACCATCATATAGTTTTGCAAATATCTAGTTTATACCAGCCTTGGGTTTAGGGTTTACTTATTAGAGTGCTTCTAGTTAAAAAGTAGATGCAAAACTCGCTCATGTATGTTCTTTCTGCGCCATTTAAATACGTTCCACAGTTCCAGGTATGCATAGATACACCAAGCAGTAAATTGGCAGGAATACATGTAGCAATACACATTTTATATAAATTTGAAGTTTTTAGCCATATAATTAACCAAAAGGACACCCAAATCCCTATATCCACATACCTGTGGATCTCCTTCAGCCACTTGTCTATACATGTCGTATGAAATTCATGATGACAAGGCAGAACTCTCATGCTGTCTCCATCCTCATACTCCACAAGGCATATATAACATCTGCGTAGTTAAAGGATTAGCAAAGGCAAAAAGAAAAAAAAAATAGTATAATCCATGTTAGGGAAATCCCTAAACTAGTTTTTAGCTAGATAGTGCTAAATAAATTTAAAAAATAAAATGCACATCACCATGCTCACTAAAAAAAGTAAAAGATGCTAAAGGGCGCACTCCACAAAAAAAAAAAAAAAAAAAGTCATGAAAATCTGAAGAGTTACATATATATTCATACAAATCATACCTCAAATTATGATTAGTTAAAGCTAAATATGCATTAATTAACTATGACAACAACTGTGTACGGAGGTGGGTGGTAAAGTTTCACATTCACAGTACATGGTATCAGTTAACATTTTCATGCCATCATGTAAAATATTACGACATCCAAAAATGCATACTGCAACAAAGCCAGTGTGGCTTTGCCTTGCAAGACAAGACAAAATAGTGTTGTTCATTGTTTGCATTCTCCTTTTTAACTTTTATGTTTTGTTTGACATGTCACTCAAAATAGATACAAGAGAGAACAATTTATATTAAAGAAATGGAAATGAAAGTGAACAAGAAAAATAGAAAAAGAAAAATCCAAAGGCATTTGAGAAAATGAACACTGTGAGGAGGTTGAGCCTGAATACTTACTGTACAGGTTCTTCTTGATGTTTGTGCAACTTTGTGTATAATTTGACAGGCAAGGATTCCACAACTTCATTGGGTGCAGGAACAGAACCGATAGATGACACAGAAGGGCGAGAAGATAAAACCACAGATTGCTGGTGAATTTCATCCAGAACCTAATTAAAATATGTACAAATATTCAACTTGTATAATTATAAAATGAATGGCCACCAGAACAGCTAACACAGTACATTGAACTTACCTCAAATAAGGCTTCAGCTAGCATAACAATTCTTGATATGCTAGCTCTAACATTGGTATCATCATTTGAATTGGTATCACGACTATTGATTCTGCATGCACAACGACCATTTCTATGTTGACCAGATAAGATACATGATCTGTCATGTCCAGAAAGATTTTCAAACCGGCTACCCAAGCGCTGAAGAGCACGGACCTAAACCATTTTAAGGGTATGCTTTTTGTTTAGTAACATATTTTATCAGATCATCAGTTGCAATTCAAAAATTCATAAAGTGTACAAACCTGGGACCGTATTCTTCTTCTCCGTTCTAGGAAATTGGACCTGTGCTCCAGTAGATCCTGATATCTAGTTTCTCTAGATCGTGAAGTCTCAACTTCATAGTCTTGGATGCCAAACAAGGAGCTAGGTGTACTGGGTAGTGGATATCTAGGTGTAGAAGAATTTGCAGCATTACGACCAGATGGTGACACCCTTGGGTCTCTCTCCCTTGCTCGTCTTCCATTATCTTGACTAGCATCTCTCACTTCTCTCTCTCGTTGAAGAGGGCAAAATGTGAAGTCTGATAATGTTGATCGGCGTAGGACCCTGTCACGGAGCCTTCCAACACTTAATGTCCGGCTAAAACGAACATTACGTTCAACAGGCTCTCGTGCTCCATTTCGCCTATCATTATGTCTAGTCTCAATATTTTCTGTATCAGTATGAATTCTTGGAGAAAACAAGTTTACATCTGGCACTTCTCTTGTACCATTTCCATCTCTGATCACATCCTGAACAGAAGAAAGTGTGCGACTGCTAACCAAGTTGCCAGGGGAAACCAATGCCGGGGCATTGGATCTTAAATTATTAGAAGCTTCTTCATGACACTGTATAGGCACTTGAGTAGCAAAAGATGCATTAAGCAAGTCACTACGATGTTGAGTTTCATTTCTATTGATCAAACTGCCAGGAAGCACTGGAGGCAGATTAAGTTCATCTTCATTGTTAAATATTGAGAGACTCTCTGAAGAAACTGGGCAAGGCCTAGATGACCCCAAACTTGTGGTTCTGCTAAGTCGGAAGCTTATATTACCTGGAACAAGGCTAAAGCGAGAAAGGAATCGGCTTGAAGGGTTCAGGGACTGATTTGAAGAAGAATGTGCAGAGCTGCTACCAGTTCTGGATGCAGTGTGACCCCACTCCTCAAGGTCAATGTTAGAAGGCACACAAGGCACTTCATCAGATTTATCAGATTTAACCTTTCTAAAAGACTCTGTCTTTCCCTCATCTGAATCTATTTCATTGCCACTGGTGTATGTCACATCATCTCCATTTACTTTATTTTGATCACAAACCTAAATCACGGGTTTCAAACTAAAGTTAGGCAGTTAGTACCACAAAACTTTGACCAATTCCAAAACTGTTTCAATGCATGACAGTTATACACGGAAACAAATATATGAAAACAAATGGGGAAGAGAAACTATTCCATCACATTATTTTCAAAACAACCTGAAGGGCTTGTCATAGCTTAAAAACAAAATAAGGCCTGAAAGGACAATGGGGCTAACAATAGGACATAGGCGTAGTGATACACCATCAAAACAGAATCTTTTAAAAATTGTAAACAGGAACTCAGTGTAGCTCCTCTAAAGTGGGTAAATAATTTTAAAGAGTAAAGTAAATAATCTCAGTCATTGACGAGAAAAGCAATAGTTAATATTACATGCACACGCATAAAAAATCATAGATGTACTGAAATATCAACCGTTGATTTTCTTATCGATGACTGTGATTACTTACTTTACCCTTAATTACTTCTGAGAAGCCAAATCCCTGAATGTATCATTAGTCGTTGCTTGATTTTAAGTTTGTTAAATCACGTCAATTCCTCCATTAAGAATTGATTTATTACAAGTCTCAGCAGTAAATTACATGGCAACAAACATCCACAAAAGTGGTAAATGTCAAGGGGTCAACTGAAAGAAAACCAATAACTTTCAGTTTCCATATTTTAGATTTTTTATTATAAATGTTTAGACACGAAAAATCAGTGCAATAATCTTCATAGTAAGCAATTCCGTTATAAATGCATGTTGTTTTAAATCAAACACATTTAAAAGTAACGGGAAATTCAAGCACGGAATATAGATAACATAGTTTTTATTAACACTAGAAAAATGCCTTCCATGCTTGATTTAAAAATTAAAAATAAAGGTAAACATAATGAAAATAATTATCCTTTAAATTAAAATCTAATTGAGGTAACATTGAAAGGGATGCGAAACAAGTTGAAAAAACAAGCAAGTTAGTGTTACCTGGTCGTCACTATCAATGTCACGAGATCCAGACGATCTTCCCAGACAATACGATGGGAAACCTCTGTGTCCCTTAGATCGACCCTTCCTGAAACTCCCCGAAGACGACGATGATGACGTGGCCTTGCTGGCACTGGACCCCATTTTCTTCCAAAAACCAAAAAATCCGCAAAACGAATGCGTTTCCGAATACCCAATGGGTCAAACGGCAAGACCCAGAAATCAAAATGCGGTTTTTTTTTGAGATCCCAGGTGGTTCAGATCTGCATAGATGGGAAACTAAAGTGGGATTTTTGAATGGTGCATTGTTGTGGTGCTTGGATTGGAGTGATGCAGCGTTTGAATGTGAAGATGTGAAGAGGGGTGGGAATAAGTAATAAGAGGATGAGGTTGTGAGAGGAGAAAAGCGGGTAAAGGCGGAAAGAATGGTGTGGTGATGGGAGTAGCTATGGGAATGAGACAAAGCAACTCACAGGGAAACGGGAAAGGAGGCTTTTTTTTTGTAAGAAAAGTGACGATGAGAACATCAAGAAAATAAAGTTGTAGCTGTGCACTTTAATTTAATAAATAATAATAATGTAAAAGCAATTTACAAATCTGAGTTGTTTATATTAATAAATTTTAGAGAAAATATTATATTGTTTTTAATCATAAATTGTTGTATGATAAGTTGTTGATATATACTAAAAGTATTTTAAAAATCATACAGAGTAAATTTTTTTATATTTACAGTATATGAAATCAAGCTCATTAACATATTTTAAATTTTAGTTTTAGTAATTATGCAAAAATTTAATAATTTTTTTTCTCTATATTCACTAAAAGTGGTACATTTGTGGTTTCTTCTTGTGTTTCTGTTAAAAAATAAAGACTACAAAACCTAAAATTATATTTTAAAATATTTTGAGAAATCACCCTTAATTTCTTTTAAAAAGAAGTATATAATGGATGTTTTATTATTTCAAATAATAATTGAATTAATATGTACTTTTGTTGGTTTTTATAAATAGCTTTAAAATTATTTTAATAATGATTTTTACTCAGTTGATGATAAAAAAATATATTAATAACCAATGATGCATAAGATTTAAAGTAAAAAATATGAATGATGATATGCATCTAATATTTAATATAAGGAAATAAAAAAATTAGTTAATGGGATAAAAGAAATGGCATTTATTTTGTGTGTGCCCCCACGATTTTGGGGATTCAAATTTAGCTATGGTGGTACACTCACTGCTGCGTGTCTTTCAATCGCATTCAATTTGACAGTCAGGTCTTTTCTTTTCTTCTTTTCTTCTTTTCTTTGTTCTTTCGAAAATCATAACTCTTTACCTTATTTGAATAGTGAATCTCCAACGTCTTTTGTTTTTAAGCTTTTGTTTTCATGGCATAAACGTACTCTCACTTGGGGTAACTGTAACTAGTCTCAGATTCGGTGTACGTTGTAAAAAAAAATAATATTACGATGGAAAAGGAAATTAAATGAAAATAATGAAAATAATAATTTTTGTTGTTTATGTAAAAATAAAATTAAAGGAATTAAGTTTTTATTTTTTATATTGGCTGGTCATTTTTTAAATAATTGTCACCTATAAAAACCAAAATGATTAATTTGACCTTCTATTATTAATGTGTTATTGAATTTGAACAAGAGATGAACTGATGGTGGCTGTATCCTTCAAATGTTTCCTTCCTGTTCCACCTAAAAAAACGTGTCAAGTGTAAACATATGATGAATAAATTAAGATTATTTTTAAATTAATGGATGAGTCTTACATTATTTTAAATGTTTTAAATAAATGTATATGCTTTATAAGTTCATAATTAAGCCACTTTATGTATAAATTATTCTGGAGTAAAATTTTATTAATAGATCGTGAATTTAGATTAAATGTTCTTAATTTTAATTATGGATTTTAAAAGTATGAGAAATTATTTTTAAAAATTCAGATAGTTTAAAGATTGGATTACTAGGTTGAACCAATAACAACGTTCATGACTTATTAAAGATTTTTTTTAAAATGAATATTCATATTTTTCAAATTTATCATTGAAATTAAAAATATTTTTTCTAACTTTGAAAAAAATAATTTAGAATTTTAATTACAAATGACTTATAAGTTTGATAATTTACTAATTAATTTAATCTTTATTTTTTGTGGTTTCCCTAAGAGGATGATTGTTTTAGTGTCACACCACATCAAAGGTACAGATACGTAAAGTCCAAATCAATCCAATATGATGGATTAGATAATATATACTAAAATGGTCTACACGAATTATTTAAAAATTGTGAAATAACTCAATAATTTACTAATTAATTTAACCATTCTTTTTTTTTTTTTGTGGTTTCCCTACGAGGATGATTTTTTAGGGTCACAACACGTTCAAATAGTAATATCAAAGAAACATATACGTAAAGTCCAAATTTATTAGATATATAAGAAGATGGTCTACACGACTTTGACATATGTATTTGTATCATTTGAGACATCAAAAACTATTCATGAATGGCGCTAGAAATTAATAGGTTTACTATTTTTTAGTTTTTAAATTTTTTAGAATTTTATTTTTAATCTTTATTTTTTTATTTTTAATTCTTTAATTTTATTTTTTTACTTTTAATTCTTTAATTTTATTTTTTTACTTTTAATTCTTTAATTTTATTTTTTTTTTACATTTAATCTCTTAAAAAAGACTACAAGTAAGAAAAAAAACTAAAAAATTAAAACTATTTTAAAACAATTAAAGACTAAAAATAAAAAATTTTAAAAATTCAAAAACTAAAAAATAGTAAACTCATAGTTGAAAAAAGAAAAATGTCAAATTTACTAAAAAAAAATGTTACTAAAAATCTTATTGAATATATGTTCGAAATAATATATTTAATATGATTAGTTATATAATAACTAGGTAGTGATTTGTGCATTTGTACAATTTTTAGAAGAAGAAGAAACACAGAAAAAAGAAAGGATAAAAGACATAATGAAGTTAAAAATATGATAAATATATAAAAAAATATAGGGTCAATACGTGATCACGGTTAAATACTTTTTATATAGTTATAGATTATGATGACATAATTAATAAATAATTTTATTTTTAAATATTTAATTAAAATTTAGTTTTAAAATTGTGGATATGAAAAATATATTTTAAAATAGATCAATTTTTTAAATAAATTTTAATATTTTAAAGAATTATTTTTTGACTCTTAATCAGAAGTCAAATTATAGGAAATTAATGGTAAATTAATATTTTAATCCTATAATTTATTATTCTATTTTTGGGTTGTTCTTCTAATTTTTTATTTTAATTTTCTATTTTTTTAATTTAGTTTCAATTTAATTCAAACCGTCAATTATAATGAATTTTGACTGAAAAAAATATTAATTGTAGTGGGTTATTTTCGTCATAATTAACAAATGAAATGAAATTGAAATCAAATAATTAAATAAAAAAATTGGGAGTTAACTCATAAATAAAATTAAATAAATTAGAAAGCAAAAATTTTAATTTTATCTAAATTAATTTAATCAATTATTTATCTATGACTAGTGATAAATTTAGAAAATAAAGTGAAATGTTGACTAGATCAATAAAGTAATATAGATATAGTCAAGGCTTCAACAATGTCTTAGAATTATTAGAAAGTGGTGATGCTACGGACAAAGACTTCAATGTAGAAGTCAATATCTAACAAATTAACAACTAGTTGTTAAGAAGACAACATACCTTAAAAAGGGGACAGAGAACGTATATATAGGTAATGTAATACCTCGTGATATTACATTAACTTAACTAACTATAATTGTATTATTAAATATATTTTTAATTGAAGTATAACTTGCATAACTAAATAAAAATTATATTTTTAAAATATAATAGGTCAAAACCTATTTATAATTAAATAAATATAGAAATAAATAATATGAAATAAAATATATAAATAATTTTGTATAGTTAATTGTAATATGAAGTTTACCTTGCACATGTAGGTGCTACAAGCTATTAGCATAAGTTAAGGAGTACATAATCAAATAAACATATACATTTTACATTATCATAATTAAATTACAAAATAATAAAATAGTAACTATCAACCAAATTATATTAAAAGAACTTCTCAAATAGACAATTTCTATATGTTAAGTTGTCCATCTTTATTATTCAATGTCATTAAATGTATGGATGAACTTGTTTGAGGTTGTTTTAATTTAACAAGTGATTTTAATTTAGAATCTTGAATATGTAACTATATTAAATATTTGAAGAAAGAACTTTGTTGCTTATGATGATCTTACTTGACTCGAATAAAATTGCTTCCAATGAATAATATTGTAGTCTATATATATTTATGTTATATATAATTAACTTAATTAACTATAATTGCACAACTAAATACATTTTTAATTAATGTAAATAAAATTTTCACTTTAAAAATATAAGAGGTCAAAACCTATTCATAATTAAATAAAGGCTTAAATATCAATTTGGTATATAAAAAATAATAACTTTTTGGATTTGGACTTTGAGAATTTTTTTGTCCTTTAAATATTATTATTTGTGGATTTTAATTTTTTTTATCAAGTAACAATATTAAAAAATGTTGTAACAACAACTTTAAAAATTCAATGATTCATAACATCATTAAGGAATCTAATAAAATAATTACGTGTAAATTTTTTAGTAAAATATGTTTTTAAATCCTGTCTGTTTAAAATAGTTAATGACATTAAACTAATTAATGAGATATTTAAATATATAATTTAAAAAAATTATATATGATTGTTTAGTAATGATATAATAAGTCATTAAATTGTAAAAATAATTATTACAACATCATTTAAAGAATAATAAGGATTAAAACTAAAAGATTACTTGACAACAGAGACTAAAATAAAATTTAAAGAATCAAAATAAAAAATCTAAATAGCTAAAACAAAAAATATATTATTTTTTAGAGATCAAATTGATATTTAAGCCTTAAATAAATATAAAAAGAAATAAGATAAGATAAAATATTGGATACTTTTGTATAATTAACTGTAATATAAAATTTACCTTACACATGTAGATACTACAAGCTGTTAGCATAAGATAAGGAATACTAATCAAATAAGTATACACATTCTATAGAACCATAATCAAATTACAAAATAACAAAATAATAATTACCCACCAAATTATAATAGGACTCCTTAAATAGATAATTCATACATTTTAAATTGGTCATTACTACTATTCAATGTCATCAAATGCATGAATGAATTTGTATGGGATTATTTTGATATAGCAAGTGGTCTTAACTTCGAGTATTAAGTATGTATCTGTGTTAAGTACTTGAAGAAAAAATTTTATTGTTTATAATTATCTTATTCGACTCGAATAAAATTATTTACAATAAATAATATTTACAATTTATACCAAAAAAATCACTACTAATTGACTAATACAAACATATCTTTATAACAGTCCTTATAATTAGACATAGAGATAATTATACGTGACTACAAATCATTAACTACAGAAGTCATTGATCCTCCTAGTCATCTACTCTACCAACACATCACTCAAGAATTAGAACAATATAAATATAATAAAAATATGAGCATTTAAACCTAAATATTTTAAAAATGTGTGAATAACACGTAAACAAATACAAAAATACATATAAATATAAACATACAAGGACTACATCCAATATTATACAATATCATATTCTCATATCAACATATATAGTAAATAATAATAATATGATGTCAATATGAATTAAACCAAACACTTATACATAAGACTGACAATACTCAATGGGATAATCAATTTACATTGAAGCAATCAACCAACTATGTCACATAACATGTCAATAAGACCATCTAGTCCAAAAATACAGCATGTGCCAAAATCATTCAACAAACACACTCAAACATTGATTCATTCCAGTGATTAGAAAAAAAGTCACAATTGATACAACGAAAATGGCAACAATTTTCTGTATTAAAACACTAGCACAACTGTCAGATAAAAATAAATTATAACACAATAAACAGATAAAGGATTAAAATAAAATAAATAAAGAACTAAACTTAAATAAAAACAAATAAAATTGAAAGGACTATCACTAATTTAAGTTTTACTGGACCAGGTTTATATGTAGTGGTAAACGATCGATGTTTTTAAGCAGCAACTAAAATTCAAATATTAATTATTTATTGATCGATTTATTAATCGAAAGACTGCTAAACAAACTCGGAGTTTCAGCAATGTCTGGGATGAATGGATATGATAACAGTGGATCTGGATACACATCTTATGTGTGTAGATAACCCATTAGTGGCCACTGGAGCTATCATCTCAAAGCCTCAGAAAATCGAACCAAGACGATGTCACCTAAAGAGATATGAAAATGGTCATGATCTTTTTATTTATGTTTTATTTATATTTTTTTTTACAAGTTGAGCCTTCAAACTATAACGATCAAATGCTACAGAAATAGCAAATGGATGTAGCCTTAGTTGATGACCAAAACAAAAAAGTATCTGCTAGGTGCTATGTTAGTTGCTACATGTTACATGCTGTGGAAAGATCTTCCACGTGTGCCTCACAAATATTTTGCTCCTTGATTGGTAATTGCCAAACTAAACTGATCAGCGGCTACAATAACACCAGATGCCGGGCCAATGGAACTTCACACCAGTTGAATTACTAGATCAGTATGCAAACTGCAGAGAGAAAAAAGCGAGCGATTTATTTTGGTACCGTGTTGCGTAAAATTATATTAGAAGCAAGAATTTAACATGCTGAATTAGAAATTATGAATTATATTCTAACAAAACAAGATATATGCTACTGTTCTGTTCGTGTGATTTGACGTAGCAAAGTCTACATACCATTCCAAATTTCCGTTGAAGTATGAAATGTTAACTAAAATGCACCCATGTAGTGTTAAAATTACATATCATACATAGAAATTTGTGGCATGCAAGCATTACTAGCAAGCAAGTCTAATAGTATAGAATAGCATCATCTCCCTAATTGTTCGCAATCTATAAAGCCATAACTCTCCAAACTTGACGCTAACTAAGTTCACCACAAAAATTATCAAGCAGCCCCCCGAAGAAAGAAATTCTGATTAATGAACAATTCAATACAGCTCATTCATTTGTTTCTTCACCAAGAAATTCATGGAGCTACTCTAGAAGGAAAAGATAGGATCTTGTGTTCATTGATGACGCAAGTCTAGACTCGAATTAAAGGTAACTCAAATCTAAGTATGTCCCATAATCACATGAATTGGGATTAGCATATGCATAACCTCGCTCCAGCACACACAAAGCACACTTACGAGATGTATCCTAAATTAGTTGTAAAGTTCTAAATTTCTAATACAAAACTTCCAACAATTGTATTTGTGCCAATACTTAAGCAATAAGTGTAAACCTTTTTCAATTCTCCACCACTAACGTCTTAAACTACTGTCTACAGTTCATATTTGCATGCAGAGTACATTTTATTACCGCTTAACAAAGCACAACCAGAAGCAATCATCCTATATGCTCCATTTGCAACAGAATCCTCACCCGACTCTCCTTGAGTCCTATTTAATTACCTTGATATGTGGGAAAATCCAGCAACTTTAGATTATAATTTCAAAGTTCATAAATTTAAACAGGAAAAACTTCCATGCTTCAAAAAACTAAATGTTTCTCATATTAGATGGCATACAAAATTAAGCCAAACAGAAATACCAGAACATCCCCTTTCCCCGAAAAATAAAGCAGCAAATAATTATTTGGGCCAAGTAATTGAGTTAAGTTCAAGCTTACACTGACTGAATCCAATTATGAAGCTCTGTCAGCTTGTTGTAGTCTGTATGAAATCAAAAAGTGAACCAATTCAATTGGATTGACATTTATTCCTTCTTGTTCTGCACAACCAGCACCCAATTGATTAATCCATTATTTCTAAATAACAAAAAGGAAAGGAAAAAACTTAGATATAGTTCCTTAGATGTTATTTGTACTGTTCTCCGAATAGAATTGAAATTTCACCTTGGTAAGCAGAGATGAAAGTCCAATTCTGAATATAAAAAATTGTGCAAATTCTGATTGAAGAACAACAAAAGCAACATAAAAAATTCCAATAGCAGTTCCTCAACAACGTGAACCTGAAGTTTACCAGACAACAATTGATTTTTTTTATTAAAAAAAATATTAATACTAAATTTCAACAGTTCACCCATTCATAGTATCAGAAGGAATTTTTCAAACAAAACCCAAAACCTTTATAATCCCAAAAGGCAGATTAAACACATTGTTCCAGCAATTTCATCCAGGTAAAAACATTGTTACAATGTTACAACAAACTGGCGACTGATACAATAGCTACAAGAGCCAAAACATAGCAGCTTTACTGTGAAGAGTCATCGACCCTGTGGTACTAACAAGGATTGTGGTCCCAATAAATGAATTGTGATATTAGCTACTGAACAGGAATGAGAAGTAAGAGGATACTATCACTATCGACTTCGGAAACTACACCAAGAACATGTCAGACAAACAATAAAACAAAATTCACATCAGCCACAACTCACAACTCATAGATCATAATTAATCCTTCTTACATGGAAAAACAGGAGGAGAGATGGTCCGGCTGTGTCATAATAAATCAGCAAAGCAAACCAGCTTTTATAGGATGACCTGTAAGATGCAAGGACAATATAAATGTTACCCATCTGCAGAATTTATGAATTAATAACTAACAAAAGATACTAACAGTTTTAAATATTTATGCTCACCAGAAAAACCAACGTTAGTAGAAGCCCACTAATCCCATGAATGCACACAAGTTCAATCCACTGTGCCTGATAAGTGGATTAAAAACAAAACAAAACAAAACCCTAAGTTTAAACTTCTTTGCATTTTATCTGGAAGTAAACAAAGTTCAAAATCATAATTCATGATGTTATGGAGCATAATACAGTGAAAAATTAAAAATGAAATTCTATCTATTAGATACTGTAAGTTGTGGTACTGGACAAAATTGTTCAAATTAATGAATTGCAATTGACAAATAAATAAATAAATAATATATATGTACGTATGTGTGTATATAGAACATGGTACGGTATGAATTAAATATCAACATGTGTGCTTTCAATGCAAATCATCAAAATTCAGATACACACATGTTCGTACTTTGGTCCCCGGTGAAACGAAATTGTAATAGATACAAACGACATGAGTAAAGAAGGCAAACGACAACGCCGTTTCAAACGATATGATTCCGGCGAAGGTGCGTTCATTTCGCGGCGGCGAGTAACGATGGCGATCGGGGAATTGCAAATCGCGAATTTCGAGAGATGAGAATTGAGAAAAGACAATTGTAATCGCCAATCGCTAAAAGCGCGTGTTTAATATTTACGACGAATTGACTTGCGAAAGTGTATTACAATTAAATATTAATCAACAAGATATTTTAATAACATAATGCTTCCTTGTTTTAAAAATACTGTACTGTATGTTAATATTGTAATTTTCTTTAATATCACACAATTAAATATTGTAGTAATTAGCATTTTCTATTTTGTTTTTTTTCCCGAGTCTAGTTCCCAAACTCTACCTTGGAATAAAATTAGACGCTTTCTTATAACGTAGCTATATAGCTGACAGAGATAATAAAAACATGAAATTTCACTTGAAATTGAAAGCATTTATTGGCGTGTGAATTAGGGTATGTTTGGATTAAAATCGGAACAATACTTTACAAATTTCAATGCACAATTGCAAATATTGCAACTTAGCTTAGCTCACCTTGTTTGTTAGTTTGCGAAAATTGGGCTTTGTGGCTGATGCATCTGATGTTCCTTTGGCGGTCACATTTTTCTAACATTCACACAACATATAAAAGCTCTTACATATTATCAAGTAACAGCAATATAGAAAGAATATACTACTACTAAGTTTTATTAAGAATAAGTGAAGTTAAACAATGATGGAGGTGCATCCAGCACACAAGTTCAGTGCCGTGGAGGCATTTCCTTATTTTGATGGCCTAATAAAATTGGAAATCATATTTATCTTATTCTATCATATGTTAACCAATAATTGTGTTTTTTTATAAGAATGATAGAAATAATTGTGTGCTAATTTGATGAAATGAATCTATACTCCTGGGTGATCGTCTTGTGGATCGAAAACGCGGTTGTGACAAGTGGGGTTGCAAGGGTAAGGGCAATCTATCTGATGGAAAGGCCTTCTTTCATAAAACCAGTCTGCTACAGCTTTTGCAATTGTCTGCAGAATGTTATGCAGACAAGTTAGCTATATGTTCAGCTGGAGAGGAAATGAAAGAAAAACAGTAACAAACCAAAAGCCACACAAAGAACTCATCAGTGTTTGATTTAAATATCTTTTTAATTTAGGATATGAAGGAAAAACAGTAACAAACCAAAAGCCACACAAAGAACTCATCAGTGTTTGATTTAAATATCTTTTTAATTTGTCAAATATACTAGTTTTTGCTTTTAGTGTTTTTTTTATTTATGAGAATGTCCAAACCTTCTGGATTTTTTTTCTTCTCATTAATCTCCATTAGAAAAAATGTTTGCCTGGCTTCATCAGGCATTGACACATGATGCAAGTGTTTTTTGCAACGTGGCGTTGTCATGTGACAATGCCTATTGGAATCAGAATGCATTTTTGTAACGAAGACCGGTAGTAAAGACAAAAAATAGAAGGTTTGGACATCACAAGACTCATGAAGAAATTAAAGGAAATAAAAGCAAAAAGTGGTTATATTTAATTGAAAAAGATATTTATAAGCAGGTTATATTTTCTAAAGAGGGGTGGGGTTGTTAAAAAATGCAGCTTCTTACTGTCTTTTTCAGCTCTGGAGAGTCATTTCTCAACCATGTCTCCTGCATTTCAGTTTGGCAGTGGGCATAGCAAGAATCGATGAACATTCCTTTAGATGAAGAGTTGCCTAGAACAGTTATAGCCCTTAAAAATTCTGTCCTGAAGCCTGTACACCAACCCATGCATAAAAGTGAGGTCATAGAACTGCTGTGATAACTTGGAAGGTAGGAATTTCACATAGGCTCCTAAAAACTTTTACCAAAATTCACAAGGATATGAGAAAATATGATATTGTGACCCCAGTAAGCTGTTTTTCTCATGCCAGTATTTTTAAGGACTAACAAAAATTATTGAAAGAGCTATGACAAACTATAGACAGCATTATGAGTGATTACAAACTTAGTAAAATTCTGAGGTTGGATTTCGGCATAATTCCATGAGACACAAATATCTTATATAAGAATTTTTACCTTGCATTAGATCAAGTTGATCAGGTGAGCAGTTGTTTATATCAAGCTTGCAGCTATGCCAATGGCCTTGAGGATCAGCAACACCCGGTGCCAAAATGTTCTTAATCTGAATCAAGCAACATCCTGAGGATCAGGGAAAGGACTAGAAATATCTCTCCAGTTTTTAAGAGCTAGTAGCAAAACATCCTTAGTTATCAAGAACCATAGAGTTTTATCTCTCTTTTTTTGGGATGGGGGAATACACTTCATAGTGAGTGAGTGAGGAAATCTAAAGAAAAGTATGTAGAATAATCTTGATTCAATTTCTAATACTAACTGTTGATTTTGCATAAGAAACTATAAGATATCATAGTTCTAGCGTGACTAATACTATAATAACCAAGGAACACCACTCTGCAAATAAACTGATGTATCTAGAGCAACAGAATTATCTGACCTGCCATGAGTCGTATGCCGCGTTTACAAAGAAGATTGGTGTAGTGATACGTGACACCAAATATTGTGGAAAAAAGCACTACAACATTGTTCAGAAATCAGAAGTATTAGTAACACCAAAGAAGGAATTGCAAAGGTAGAAAGATAAAACTAATTTACAAACTTACCAGCCTTGGGATAAGTCTTGAAGTGCATGATTGAGGCAAATTCCTCGCAGAGCCCTAATAAAAGGAAAAGAAAAGAAAAATCAGACCTGAATATTTTAGATCTTCCTTGAAAGAAAGTTTCACAAAGTATCTTTCAAATGAAAAGAGGGAAAACATCAGTGGTTGTTTTATTGTGTAGAACACAACACATGCTAAAGTGGAAATTGATCAAATAGAAAGGAAAGGAAGGGTACATGTGTGGCAACAACTTGACTGAAGTACTGCTCAATGTGTTGTTCTCCCAAGACATCCTTTCTGTTAACAGTGACGTATTGAATCATAAAATAATCTAAGCAACTCTAAATTTTTGGAAAAGACTAAGTAACAATCATATTAAAGGAACTTACGCATTGATAAAATAACCAGCATCTGAGAGGCATTTCACTCTAGCTCCTCTAGGTAATAGAGCTCGGAAGCGATCACAATGAAGTACTGAAGTTAATCCTCCGGCTGAACATCCAGAGATAATAGCCTGTAGTTACAAGTTCTGGTGAGTGAATGAAAAAATCAATAAAGTTGTAGAAAAAGAGTTTCAAATCACGAATGTCTCTTACATTTCGAGCATTTTTCATTCCTTTTGCTAGTAAATCCTCCATGACTGCATTAAAAATCCTTGCTCCTCTGAAGTGCAACTTAGTTACCTGATTTACAAACCGCAATGTTAAAATTTGATCAGAAAGACTAATGACAAATAATATTTTCCTTAGATTTAAATTTCAAAATTCCTTTGGATTTTGCTGAACTTACTGGATTCACTGCTTCCACATCACCAGTAAATGATGAACCATCACAATACCTAACCTTGATTCTGTTCCAGTTGTAGAAATCTGGAATTCACAACACTCATTAGAAAGTTAAACAAAATGTTGGATTCATGAGGAGAAACAAGATTGTTAACTACTGGGAAAGACCTGGATTAAACATTGCCCTGTTACTCAAAATTCCTGAAAAGGCAACTTGCTTGGCCATTTGCTTAGATGAACCTAAACGATTGGTCTTGCGAGCAAGGCAAGTGGTGACATTGTTGCACCATCCTCCTCCCTAGTAGAAATGAAATAGATTAAAAAATAATAACCAATAAAGACAAACCTTCTATGATTTGTCCAAAAGGTGAGATAAAACAAAAAACCAAATTTGACATTTCAGACTCGTTATTGATGGAAATTTGTAGAGAGGGACACACCTCAAACGCAACCAACCAATTGTTAATCCCTGTTCCAAATCCCTTATCAAAATGGTAAGCTGGTGGACTCCCATCCAAACAAACTGCATCATATTTTGAATTTCAATTTCCCAGTTATTATGAACATCAATTGAAAATAATAAGCATGTTATTAAGAGCACAATTAAAAAGGCACAGCAAAAATTCCTAACCGGCTCCTTTTGCTACCGCGTTCTGAACAATAGTGATTGGCACATAAGAAGCTTCTGATATCAGCGACAGTAGCGCACACACCAGAAGGTTCAACCACTGCCTTATTCTCGCACTCTCCATTCTGCACAAATCCATCAAATAGAAAGCTATAAATATACGGATAGAGAACGAAGAAAACAGAGTAAGATCTTTCCGTCTATAAATAAACAAAAATACATAATAAAGGAAACCCTTCCACTGGCGAATGAATGAACCATTCATATTTTTGAGTTGGACCTACCGCTCACCAATAAAAGATCTATTCATGCCGTTGATATTTCAAAAATCATAGAAACAAGCAGTTTGATTTTTTGTAGAAGAAGAAATAACTTGAATTTATGAATTATGTGTGAATATTGGTTTCCACAGTGAAGAATCCGAATGCCTCCATTCCCATTTGTTTCCACACTAAAAATTCCATAAACTTGAATTTTCGTGGAGGTGGTTTTCAATTGTAGTCGCTGTCATGATCCTTGATATGGTGAGAAATTATGGACAAATGTGGCCATAATTGCAATAACAGTGACTCAAAAACTTAGATGTTAAGGCCAAAATCGTGGATTATTAAAACCTTGCTTTCCATAATGAATATTAGTTATTATTAGAGATTCAGAATACAACACAAGGAAAACAAAATGTCAACATGCACTTTACATATCTTCCATAAGTGGCACAAAATGAATCACAATCCCTGATCCCATTTCAATCCCAGAACTCATCTTAAATTCTAAGGCCAAAGGCAGAACAGAATCTTCATTCCAACCCCACAAACATTGAGATGATCAAAGCTGGTAAAAAAAGAAAAAAAAAAAAAAGCATTTTTGTGCAGAATGGATGAGTATGAATCTTAGTAGGTGTACCTGAGATGGAGAGTGGGTTGGGAAAACCAGGTAGTGGTACTTTAATTGAAGAAGATTTGTTGATGAAAGCCAGTGGAAGGTGATGGCTTATAAAGTGGTCAAGAAACAGAATGTAACTGACAACGGTTAACAAGTCTGTTTCTGTGACAGTGTTGGGAGGAAAAAGGTTGTATGGAGGGAGAATAGGCTCATAGTTTTTCAGTTAAAGTAAAGGAATTATGGTGTCAGTTCTGTGAAACTGAGAGTACAAAGGTTTTTTCAGTTTCGTCAGAGAAACCAAGAGCCGACACTCATTGTTGGCTCAAAAACCACACCAAAAAAATGTGTGGTAATTTATAGTCATGTTCTTAATTTGATATGTTTTTTCAAAATAAAAATGAAATGAAATTATTGCCTATAAAGCACAAATGTGATTGACAGTCCGACAGAGCAAACTCAGTTGCAGAATGTCCCAAAAATTAGGATCACAGTTGTAGATGAAATTTTAATTTACTAAAATGAGGATGCTCATGCTTTCTCCTTCTGAATTGTGAATAATTAATTAATTAGTTTAACTTTGATAGATTGTGAATTAAAAAAATTACCTTATCATTTAATTAGTTACTATCATCAAATCAATAAAATGATTAAAAATCTTAAAATCAAAACTTCTCTGATAGCGTAGAAATTTCTATACAAAAATGAATCAAAATTAATTTATCAAATGAGTAATTCCAATTATATTTTAATTTTTAAATATACAATGAAAATTAACTCTTATATTACAAGTCTAGATCAATTGATATATGATTATTACACATTGTTAAAAAGTTATTTCAAATTCATATAGCTATGTTAAAAAAATACTAACACCCCTAAAAATAAAGGTGGCATGTGAATAAATAATTTGATAGGCATGTATAGTCAATATAAAAATTGTCAACAAACATATATATTAGTATAACTTTAAAAAAGATACATTTACTACCAAAAAAAAAATATAAAATCCATTTATAAGATAGCTTTTAAACACTTGTTATAAAATCAGCAAAGGTATATATTAATATAATGATTCTTTGAAAACAATTATTATAAAAGTTAGTAAATAATATATGTATGGATAATACTATTATAAATTGTTTTATTAATGTTGATAATAATTGTTTGCAGTTTATCTATGAATAAATTAAAAGTTGTGGTTGTGAAGTTTAAGAAAAATATTAAAACAATTGTTATAATATAAATTTTGGCAATAACAAGATTGATGCTGTCTCTGGTGCTCCAGGGTCCGACCCGAATGTCACTGACAAAATGGAGCGTGTCGCCTGCATCGAATCTTATCGTTGTTTTGCGTTCCCACATCAATGAGTGGTTCAAATGTGCATTCTTCGCGCCGACTAAATAAAACTTGCAACATGCAAAGTGGGAAACCCCCCACTTTGGAGCCATGCTCTCCTCAGAACCATCCTATTTTTATCATCCTGAGCTCGCTTCTCCTTCCACTTATTTCTTTTTCCTTAAACAAACAAATTGTCAAAAAGCCAAAAGCATTCTCAGCAAAGTATTTGCTTAATGAGCAATGAAAATATGAAATGAGTTCTTATGATTTCTTCTGCAATGATTTTGCTCAATAGTTTCTGCTATCTCCGAATTTTTTTTTAGTTTTTTTAAAAAATCTTAATTTTTCATTTCCTTCTTTATTTTAATTTTCTTGAACAAGTTTTTTATAAAATAGTTTGTATAGAATGACCTTTCTGTTATTTTAATTATTTGGTCTCTTAAAATGAAAATTTCTTTTTAATGCCTCTGTGTATATTGATATACTGTGTCATATTAATCAATGAAGATTAGATTTAGCAGAAGGAACCAATCTCTCTTAACAGGTTAGCTAAAGTTTCAATTACCAGTTACCACTACTTTAGAGTTGCACCTAATAAAAAATATATATGAGAAACCAAATGAAAAAAAAAAAAAGAATATGCCGTGTCTTAAATGTGCATGAACACTATTGAATATTGATCCCAAGGCGTAATTTGCTTCACATTTGTCTCATGATTCTCTCTTCTACGTGATCTATGGCACACCTTCCTTAAAGTTTTTACACGTCGATTTGATGGAAGTGTGCCTGCCTCTCTTTGAAAATACCTATCATAGTGATAATGTTCTAAGATTGTCTTTGTAGAATAAAGGTAAAACATGTATGATGTTTCATTGACTCGAAAAGTAAATGATTACTTTTTGGGAGAGACATTTCGGCATGCATTTTTCTTCATATATCAATATGATGAAGCCCGATTTACATGAGAAAACTAGAGAGAGCCAACCATCAAAATTAAAATTCATAGGGATCAAATTTTATACAATACTCTCAAAAACGTTAATTACACTATTGATTTATTAAACATAAAAAAATAAATTTACACATAAGATAAATTAATCATCTTAAAAAACAAAATTATAAATGTTAATTATTAGTTTCAAATGTCATAAAAACATCACGACTTTATAACAAAAATGGGTATCAACATTAATCATAACAAAACATCCTATTAACTATGTCCTAAAACTCTACTAAATCAAGATAGATTATATTACTCACCAGCTTGTCGCTATTAACCCGTACACTTCAGTTCCAAAATACACTGAAGTTTCAGCAACAATGCTTAGAAGTACAAAGGTGAAAAGAGAAGAACAATTTTTTTTAAACAATAATGTTATGAAGAAAGAGTGTTTATTAGTGCGTCTAAAATCTTAAGCAATCAGTCTTTTTTTTAGTGTTGTACTCGTAAGTTTATTTTATTGACAAAAGTCAATATACGATTTAATTTTAAAATTAATTATGATCAAATCAATACAAAGAAACTAATGATAAAACCATTTGACTGTTAACGTTATCATTAAAAATTATTAAAATATCAAGAACAAACATCAAAAGAAAAAAATTATCAATAAAGAAAATAAATCATATTTGAATATTTTTTTCTGAAAACCATAAATAACATTTACTAAATTTAATAAACATTTATATCTAATTAGTGTCACAATTAATATATTGTAAGTAAAATTCACTAGTCAATAACATTATTATAAAAGTAAAAATTTATTATATATGACATTTTAATGATTTGTAATTGAATGATAATGTAAAATAATTTTATATTATTAATATATGTATTATTCATTTATAAATATAATATATTAAGTAAGTATCACAAATAGAATATTATAACAAAAATTGACTGCCCGAAAACAACAAATAATGTACTTATTTACTATAATTAATATATTATTAGTAAAATTGATATTCATAAAATTAAATATAACATATATACAAATTACATAATATAAAAAATATTTAAATGTTATATTTAATAAATGTAATATATTTTTGAATGTTTTATTAGACATGGAATATACTTAATATGAATGGGTTTTTTTAGAGGAAATTTAATGGATCTCAATTTTCATATTTTATAAACACTTAATTTATATAATATATAATTAAATTAAACAATATGATTAAATATTATATTCATTAATATAAAATATTTATTAAAAATAAATGTAATAATTAATTAGTTGATTATAGATGAAAATAATTAATACAAATATGAAACTAAAATAAAGATTAATTTCCATATTTAATATCTGTGTTCAAGTGTATTTTACTTATATTCTAGATTTTAAACTCATATGATACATCCTTAAAAAAGAAAACTTGTGTGATATACAAGTTTATTTAAATCATATATTTTTTATATTTTTATTTAGTATATTTTAAACAATATATTTATATACATAAATTTATTAATTTTTAAAATATTTAATAATATTAAATATAATTATATTAAAATTGAAGGAGATGGTTAATTACATTTTTAGTTTTTGATAAATATATAAATCTTGTTTTTGATAAATTGAAAAAAATATGACTTAAATATGTTTTTAGTTTTTGATAAATATATAAATTTTTTTTTTGGACTTTAATAAACTTTTCTTAACTTTTTGTCTCTAACAATTGTTTTATTTATTTTAGGTCCCCAAATTTATTTAAATAACATTTTCAAAAGTGAATTAGATAATGTTTAAAGCATAAAAAATAAAATAAAAATTTATTAAGAACCAAAAACTTAACAAAAATTTATTAGAAATCAAAAATAAAATTTAGATATTCATTAGAGACTAAAAATATATTTAAGATAAAAAATATTAATCTTATTTTAATTTATTCTTTCTTGAAGTAATAATGGTGATGTAAAATCTATATTAAATATATAAATTAAAAATAATAATATAATAAATATGAATATATAAATTATTTAAATTAGATATTTTTTATTGCAAATTTTATGTTAACATATATTTTATTTTTGTTTTGTTTATAATTAATATTTTTAATATGTTTATTGTAATTTTTTAAATTTTTTTTGAAATAGTATGTTTTTATTAATTAAATATAGTTATTCAAACTTTATATCTTATCATTTAAGTATCCTAAGAGTTATTTATCTTTTAAGAAATATTATTTGTGCTATTAATTTTTTAACATGTTACTAACTATTACATGCTATTTTTCACAAGTTATTATTTTTCTCTTTTTAAGTAATGTTAGAGAAAACAATATTATTATAAATAATCAATATATACTCTATACCTTTATAAAATTATATTAATAAAAAATTTATAATGTCTTACAATTGATAATTATGAAAATTTATTATTATTATTGTTTTTTATTGTAGTTTTAATTCATTTAAAAATAAAAATTATAATATTAAAATTTGAAAGGTTAATATAATTCTATTAAATAAAAAATTAAAAATAACTCATCTATTATTAGTTTAGGCGTTTTTTTTCATTTTTATATATAAAGGCACAAATTGTATTAATACTTATGATCTAATTTATTTAGCTTTTTTAATTGATTGTGTTAAAATAGTTTTTATTAATAGAATTAAATATAAAAATTTAACAGATGCATGGTAAAATTTATAAGATTTTAATTTAATTAATACTTATTGATAGATATTAAAAATAATATATTACATTACTCTAATTTATTTTTAATTTGATTACTTTGTAATATGTTTTTAGAAAAATAATGATTAAATTTTTTTTTTTAGAAATTTAGTTAATTTTATTAAATTTATAAATAAATAATTTATATTTAATAATTAATTTTAAAAATATATAAATAAAACATTAATAACATTAAATATAATATTAGTGTTCAGGTTCAAGTCTATTTTACTATTTTATTTTTTAATTTATAATATATTTTTATTAATAATAGAAATTAAGAAAATGAATTTTTAGGTATTTTTTGAAAATTTAAAATAAATTTATGTCTTTATAGATAACATAAAATATAATTAGGTCTGCTAAATCTGATTGGATAGGATCAAAGATTATGCTTGAACTTGATTTAAAAATATACATTATGAACTTTAATATTATTTTTAAAATTATATAATAAAAATTATTAATGGAGAAATTTAATTATACATTAAATATAATTATGGTCTTGATTAACAAGAATAGAAATTATAATATTAAAGTTTGAAAGGCTAATACAATTATACTAAATGAAAAAATTAAAAATAACTTACTTATTCTTAGTTTAGACAAAACAAAATATTCTCTTTTTTACATATAAAGATGTAATTATATTAATACTTATGATCAATTTTGTTTTAGTTTTTTGAATTGATTGCACTAAATTTTTTATTGTTATTAAATTAAAAATAAAAATTTAATACTTGCCTAGTTAAATTTATAATATTTTAATTTAATTAATAATTATTTATAGATATTAAAAAAATATATGTTATGTAATTCTATCGTATTTTTAATTTAGTTATTTGTAATATGCTTTATGAACAACAATGATTAAATAAGGATATTTTTAGATATTTAATTAAATTTATTAAATTTAAGAATGATTACTTTTTATTTAATAATGAATTTTTAAAATATATAAACAAAGCATTAAAAACATTAAATATCACATCAGTATTCAAGTTTAAGTCTATTTTATTATTTATTGCTTAATTTATAATATATTTCTAAATTATAACAATTAAAAAATAAATTTTTAGAATTTTTGTTAAATTTATATTTTTATAGGTAATAAAATATAATTAAGTATGTTAAATTTGATAGGTGTCAATCAAATATTATTCTTGAACCTAATTTAGAAATATATATTATAAACTTAATTCTTTATTAAATATAATGAAATTCAAAAAATCTAATAAATAATTATTTAATCTGAATTTAAAAATTATTTATATTTATATTTTTAATTTTTTTTCTTTATCTTATTAATTAAATATATTTTAATTATATGAAATTAAGATAAAAAATTATTAAATTTAATTATATTATTAATTTAAAAATCATTGTGTTCTTTTAAGACACTTTAATTTTTTTTTTGCTTGCATTGTCTTTTTTGTATTTTGTTTTATTATATTTAATAAATATATAAAAGATAACAATTATGAACATAATTATATCTTTAAAAATATATAATTTTTATTAAATAAAATTTTCAGATTTTTTAATAAATCTATATTTGTGTATAAATTATATAATAGCAAAATATTAATATGAGAATGTTATATTAAATTGATTCAAATAAATGATTATTATAAATTTAAAATTTTAATCAACGATTGAAAATTCTTCAAGTAAATATCTATAGATATAGATTTGTTGAAATGCAAAGGGACCAGAAAAATTCAAATCAATGGATATTATAAACGCTTTGGCTAAAAATGAAAGGGGCAATGAGCTCCAGAACATGGTTGCAATATAGGTTTTAAGCTTCGATCTTGTTATTTGCACATACTTAGAAAAATGGCATCCACTAATAATGAATAACAAGTTCTAAACATTAAGCTTAGTTTTGTTAATATAGTATTTTGAGCTAGATTGAATATTTTGGTTGATGTATTTTGAACAGAAAAAATATATTAAATTCTTCAATCAATTTAATTTATGAAAAATACGAATAGAAACTATAAGGTTTAAATAAAAGAGATTTGATGGAGAAATTGAATTTACTTAATTTTAAAATAAATTGACCTAATTCACTTAAAAAGAGCTTAAAGAAACTATAATTACACATAATTCAAATTAAAAGGACTAGATACATAATCAAACCTAAAATAAATTAATTTAACTACGTACAAAACTATAATTATATAAATCAAAAGTTAGGCATACGTGGATGAAAAATAATAATAAAAATAATTTTATTTTTCACAATTGCTTGGTTTAACCAATGTAAAAAAAAAAAAAAAATGTTGAATGTGGAGTATATACTTCGTTTGGATTCCACGGTTCCACCCTGAAATTGTAATATAAAATTATGTTGAAAGTGAATTCATTCACTCTCCAAATAACAATAAGCCACAACTCGATTGTAATATAAAATTATGAACATCAACTCGATTACTCATGAGTAATTGGTTAATATGTATTCTCAGTCAAGATGGACCAACACTAGTGAATTAGACTTGCATTTATTCAATCCAAAACATAAACTCTTTTTATTGTGCAAATTTTCTGTATAAATGATCTCCTCTCTCATTTTCTTAATTTTGTTTTTAACATAAATAAACACATCCCAGATATTAAACATCATTATACTTCACATGAAAGCCTTTTAGGCCCTAAACATTAATTTTTGACATCCTTTTCATGTTCTAACCTAAAACACTAAAAGCATTTAAAACAGAGTATAGGAGTAAACACCACAGTCGTGTACATTATCACGTTATATGAAACTTGTGTATCAATATAACAATACTAGGCTCCCTAGTCCCTAATGCATTATAATTTAGCTCAAGTTTAGACGTTTCAAGATGGTGTTACAAGTCAGAAAAATAGCAATTATTGCAGAAATAGATTAAATACTTGTAGGGCCTTTAATTATCATGGTCCAATGGTATTATTCACCATGGAGATCGGATACGAATTAATTAGAGCAAATAAAATACATCTTTGCTTCCTACCTAAAGTAATATCCCACCACTTGAATATATCGTTTTGGAGTTTTCCATTGGACTTTTCAGAACTTTTCGCTTGTCAAATTATTACATTGTTTTCACCTAATCTTTTGTTGAGATTTGTGACTTCACTCATAATAATATATTCATTAATATAATTCAGCTGCAACACCAATAATGATGCAACTAAAACAATCAACAGTGTATTACTAATATGCTATGGAATGGATAGCATAGCATTCATTAAAACATCAGGCAAATTGTCAACATAGAGTGATCAAATTCCAAACGCTCTGTGTACTGTAAAATTTCATGTCGTTTGCTATGGACAACTGATAACGCCCCTTTGTCTCATACATATCCTAAGCTATTCTGCCGACAGCTTGATTGTGCCATTGCACCCAATGCAATACTACCCTTTGGCTTATATGAGGTTTTGTTAATTATATCCCTTTCTCATCCAAATGTCTATTTAAATTGAAAGAGTTTTGTCCTGTTTTCATTATATAATAAATGAGTCGAGTTTTGTTTTTTTTTCATTTTTATTATTATAGTGGTAAAGTCTTTTTCTTTATTATTCTGCTGATGCAATAAGAATCTCTGCAAGCTTGAGAGTTTGATTACAAGCAAAGGACAAGAACCTACAAAATGGATTGGTGAAATCATTGCGTGTTTGGTACACATGCACATCTCATCTCATATATACACAGATCACATAATCAATGTGTAAATGACTACAACCAAATGATAAAAATTATGCATTTATCATATAAGGTATTAATACGTTTGCAAATGTTTGAGTTAGCATCCTTACTTAATTGTAAAAATAACTCAAGATACGATGTTGGAGTTATTAACCTGATTTCTCTTGCTGGGAAAAAAGTCCGTATCTTCGGTCATGTGTATATGTATACACAGATAACAACCAATGCTATTCGGTCTAAGCTTATCACTTTGTAATAGAATAATGCATTCCACATTTAAATTTGACATCTTATCCTTCATACAACAACTTCAGCGAATTCTTATCTAAATCAACAACTGTGGATAGAATCCTTCACTCCTCCTAGAGTTTTTTTTTTTTAATACCCAACTTATTAAAATAAAAAAAGAAGTCTATCTAACCAAATTGAGTGAACACACTATCTATAACCCCATGATGCGTAGGAACTAATAACGCTGATTTGGAGCATTGTTGATGCTATACAAAGTAAGTCTCGAGCACCAAAAGTTTAAAGAATTAACACTAATAATTCCAACGCATAAGCCAGAACAGAACAATAAAATCCCATTAGATTTATATGAAATTTAGTATAATAACATTATTTTTTTTAATTACAACTATCTTTCACTAGAGACAATCTTATTTGAACTCAATAAGATAGTTATGAATGACAAAATTTTTCCTTCAAATATTTAAGGTAATTGTATATTCAATATAATAATATTATAAAAATACTAAATTCATTCCTAAATCATACAATTAAAGTGTATTTCATAACAATTATCACTTAGGTAACCTAGCAAGAATGTAAAATAGTTCAGTCTAACAAACTCACTCTAATCTCTATGCAAAAAAAAATTAATATTAATTAGATATTTATCTTATTTTGCCTCAATTTCAATGAAAAAAAATATGATTTGATCAAATTTGTTAGAGGTGGGAGGATGAGTTTTCTCGATATATAAATCATGTTGACGAACTTAAGATTTAGATATTTTTTAATTAAAAATATTTGTGATAGATTAATTTAGTTTTGAAGAAAAAAAATAAGTCACCAACCATTCTTGAAATTTCATGAAATTATATAAGCATTTTTTGTTTTATTTTTTTAACTATAGCTACACAAAGGTACGAAAGTAATTTATTCTTAGCTGTTTTAAAGTTTCTTGTATGTATACTCCTTAGAGTTAAAGGAGTGAGTACTTGTAAAAACACTCCAACACTCAAGTCAGTTGTTCAGTATAATAAATAAGCATAATAAATAAGAATGAATAATTGATTGCTTTGAGATTCTAACCTTATTTATACATGTATTAATAAGGAGTTGCTAATTAATTATTAAGGAGTAATATTGAAGGATTATCATATATTTGTTTAATTAAAATGGATGTTTCCTTTATCTTTGGCATATACTCGATTTTAGTGTGTCGAGATGATATCAATAACATGAGTTGAGATGATTTTTGGCTATCTAGGTCATGAAAGTTCTCAATTATATAAGTTCTTCATATATATACTAATGTAGTTATATAGGAACATTAATTATTATAGTAACTTCTTTTGCACAAAATATTAGTATAACATATAAGAGAATGTTAGTATAATATTCTTAAATATTAAATAAGTATTACTTGTTAACGTAATATTAAATGAATGTCAGTGTAATATTTTTAAATATAAAAAGGGTTGGTATATGAACAAAAAATAATAATGTTATGTGAAATTTAAAAAAACATAAAAAATAGGAGATACATGTATAATTTGTTAAAAGAAAATTCTATCAAATCTTTATAATTTTTTTATTTTGTCATTTAATTAATTCAAGTATAAATATAAATTTGATGTCATCCAATTTAAAATGATTTTAGTTTGAATGATTCTCAATTCTTATTTTGTTTAGATTGAAGATGATAAATAAATTTTATTTTTATTATATTTTATTTTTTAAAATTTTAACTCATTTTTAATATAAAGTATAAAATTCCAATAAAATAAAATGAGACATAAAAACAACTTTAAAATTATCTAAACTAATACAATTATAAAGTAAAGGTGCCTCTCTTTATTTTTTTAAATAAAAATAAAATAAAAGAGGAAAAGAGATGATGAAGATTAAATAGAAGTAACTAGAATAAGAGATTTAAAGTGAACATAATGTGATGGTTTGTAGAATTAATTAAGGAATAAAAATATTTAAATAAATTTAGAGACCAAATCCTACTATCATCTTTATTGATTATATAGACTATAGATAAATTAAATAATGAGATAAATTTTGAGAATGATCATGGAAAAATAAACAAATATTGTAATTTCATATATATATATATATAATTACATATATATACGTTTTGATAGAATTGGATTAAATTAGTTTAAAGTTTGGAGTTTGGTTTATAAAAAAATTAAATAATAATAAAAATAAAATAATTTTACACAGTCATTTAATTATAAAAATAATATTATGTAGGATAAATTTATTAATTTTATAATAATCATCTTTAAAATTATATAATGATAATTTTTAATTAATTAATAGTACAAAACTGTTTTATATTATTAATACTTCATCATTAAAATTATTAATCTATTTACATTCTTAGTATAAAATATTTTCATACAAAAATTCAATAAAAAAATCACTTTATCACCGCATCATATTGATAAATAAATTACATAATAAAATAATTGAATCTTATTAGCTATATGTGCAAAAGTGCTTTATACTTGCACTATATCTAAATTATATTCATTCAAAATTTGATTAATAGAATAAAAAATCGATTTTTATCTTAATTTTTATGACTTTTATTGAATTGGACCATAAATATTCAATTTGACCATAATTAAATTATAAAATTAAAAATAACAACTTTATACTATTAATATAAATATTAGTATGTCTGGATATCTGTTCTAACATGTTGAACCCATGACCCGTGAAAGTACGATTGAAATTCAACGTGGTTAGAAAAGTAGGAAACATGTAAAATAAAACATACCTTATATTCTTAATTTTCTTACTTTCTAATATTATTAAAATTTATTTTTATATGTTATATAATTTAAAATATTCATTATATGTGACTTATTTAAAGGAAAAATGTATGTGATTGTACAATAAAAAAAGCAAAGGTATCAATTTTTTATCCTTGCTTAAGTTAAAACGAAGGTGTATTTAAGAATGTAAAGTACGGATAGAAAAGGTTCGGCCCACTCATGTTCTTTTTTCCTGACCTCAATCTCTATTTGGATCAAATAGTATTCACCAAAAAAAAATAAAATGGATCCAATAGTTTATGATTTATAATGTAAGTTGAAATTTGAAAATAAATTGGCAGTGTAAATCTCGTTGGCCCATTTTTTTCCTTTTTTTTTTCTTTAAATGATTTAAACCCTAATTTATTTAAAGTATTTTTTATACCAAGTTACATTCACATGTAAAAAAATCAATAAAAGAATTTTGAGGTGAAAAACATTTATGACGATTTTCTATTAAGTTATAAATATGCAATGCTTATACGTAATACGTACATAAGATAATGATAAATTTATAAATATTAGACACATTGACACATGCATGGTGAATTATGTCAAATTAACAAATTATTATTCTATAATTTAATTGGACCGATTTAAATAAGTTGAATTTATACAAGTTACCACAAATCAATTAGGTTAATATATATGGTTCAATAATCACTTCAAATTAATTATATCACTGATTATTTGTTTAATAAATTGTGAGTCAATTTTTAAAATTATGATATAATATGAATTTTTTAAAAATTATTATGATATTAGTGTAGAATTTTTATTAAATTTATT
>JAMLFT010000104.1:0-58860 GCA_026544285.1 Pachyrhizus erosus | reverse complement strand
TTTTTTATCACTGTATTTTTTATGAACTATGTGGCAAATAAAAAAATATATCTAGCAGTTTTTAAGATGATCATAAAAAATCACAAAAAAATTAAGTTAATTTATTAACAAACAAATATTATATTATAAACATGTATTTAAAAAATTAATTTGAAACTTTCCATTAAGCTAATTAAGATATTTATTTATTAGATTAGTTTATTAACAAAATATTATCTTATTCGAAAATTTATAATAATATTTTTTAAAAATTCTAAGATATAATCTATACAAATTAATTTTAAAATTACATTGGAAACAAGTAAAAAATAAAGAAAGGAACTTTAACTTAATCACGATCGTACAACCAAAGTTATAAAAGAAATATAACTTTAACTATAATTTATTAATAAAAACAATATTATAAAGTTTTTTAATTTTATAACAATATTATAAAGTTATTTAATTTCATAACAGTATTGTAAAGTTATTTAACTCCATAACAACATTATAAAATTATTTAACTTCATAATAAAAATGGAGTTTTCAAAAAAAAAAAACACTTAATTTATTCAAATATAAAAATAAATCTTAAAAGTTTTGAACTAAATATAAAATAATATAAATTAATTATTAATTTTATTTAAACTAAAAATAACACAAATTAAAATATTTATCTAATAGAAAATAAAAATAGAATAAGATAATGATTATAATAAAAGAAATAAATAGTAAGATAAGATAAAAATATTTCTAATAATAAATGTTCAATATTTTTTCAATATTATCACGTACAAAAATATTAATTTTTGTGCAATCTCAAATCCACTTTGTTATGAATATTTAATTGATATCTATGATTAGATTTTACAAAATTTGTTTTATCATCTTAGTCTTTGATTCAATAATAACATCTCCAACAAGTGTCTTTGTGTTGATTTGGGTCTCGATCATCAGTTTTATTGTCTTCAAGCATTATATTAATCGTAAAAGAATAATAATTGAGTCTTATCATATTTATATCAATAATTGTTAATTAAAAATATTATAATTTTTTAAATTATAATTATCAATTAAAAAATTTATTTATAGTGAAATAAATATTATTTTGTTAAAATCATTATTCAATATTAACATGTGTAATTTTGAATTAAAATGACATTTTCTTAAACAAATTAATAAAATTTCCATGAATTTTATGATAAATTAAATGAATTTAACGATAGATAGATATTTATTTCACATTATGTACGTAATTATTTTATTATTTTATTTAGACACATAGGAAAGAGTTAACAATATTTATATTTAGATTCTTAAAAATTAAAGATCCAAATTTAATATATTAATTAATTTGAAAATTGGTAAAGAAAATTGTAAATATGAAAAAAAATTTCAGTTCTAATGAATTTATTAACATTATTAAAATTTAATTACCTATGTATACAAGTTTAAAAATTAAAAGATCAATTGAAAGATTATTTAGATAGGTTATGTGTAATATAGGGTTAAGATTTAAAAATTAATTACAATATTTTTTAAATATCTTAATGAATTGGGTAATTATTTTTTAGGGAATTAAAAATTTATTAATTAATTTTATTTTTTTAAAAAATTAAATACTATAAGGTCAAATATTTTTTAGAGATTCGAATTGCAAATATTTATTTAAATAAGGAAATTAAAATATTTATATTTTTATTTGAAATATTTGTTCATTAGTTATTTTAAATTTCTTTAAATATAATTATGTCTTAAATATTAAATTTATATAAAATATATTTTATATTTATTTAATGTGAAATTTAAACACATGAAATGCATGATATATAAAATAATTTTATTAACTTTAAAATATTTAAATGCATTTTAAAAATGTTAATTACATTTTAATTCACTATAATATAAAAAAGGCCTTTTTTACTTCTTTATATAAATCTTTTAAATTAGATTTACAAATTCAAATTAATTGTATTAATTTTAAATATAAATAATTATTTTTCAAATTAACATGTTAAATTTATGACAATTACATAAAATTATGAAATAATTAATTTATCTTAAATTTATTCTTAAATGAACAACATTAATAATATTTTATTAATAATAAATACAAAAATAATAAAAAAGTTAATCATGATTTTAAAATATTTTAATAAATTAAATTAACTACGTGATAATTTATGATAATGATATTATGATATGAGTATAGGATTATTTTTTGTAATTAATTTTGTAAAATTTAAAATTTTAGAGATATCTAATAATTTTTCCAATTATATTTAATTAGCTATTGATATACTTTTACTTTTTATGGTTGATAGAGTTGATCAAAAATAAAATATTATTAAAATGAAATGTAATTAACAATAATAAAATTAAATTATATCAATATTTAAGTGATATAAATGAAATATTTTAATTTTACAGGATATATTTATTAATAAAATCAAGTTTTTCTATTTAATATTAAGATAAACTATATTGTAAACAATTATCGTAAAGCTGTTAGAAAATAATCATGATTAGAAAGTATATTATCTTAAAAAATTGTTACAAAATTAATTTGAATAATCATCTTAAAATTATTATAAATTTCATGTTTAAATTAAATATTTATGATGTTAATTATCAAGTAAATAGTACATTAATTTAAAGATATGTCTATCATTTTAATTATTTTATTTTATTTTTTATTATGGTAATTTTATTTTATTTTGTATAATCATACAACATTAAGCTTTTGTAAAGATGAAAATTTTTAATTAATTAATATAAAAATTAAAAATTAAATTGTATCAATTAAATAATAATTATCTTAATTAATATTTTAATTATGATGAATAATGAAATATTAGAAATCTAATAAAGAAATACAAACTGAAAATAAGAATAATATAATTATTAACATTATATTTTATTTTATTTTTTATTATCATTGTTATTCTTAAAATATGAATAATTTTTTATGACTACTTTAATTAACGAGTTTTAAAAGTTAATGAATTTTGTAAGAATAACAAAATTTTAAGAATTATTTTTTGTCACCAACATTTAATTTTATATTAATTTTGTTTTTATATTTCTAATTTTTATTTTTTATATTTAATTATTGTTAAATTTTAAATTAAATATCATTTAATTAATTTAAAATTATATTAAAATATTATATGATATTTTATTATGATTTACCAATTATAAAAATTTAATTATTAATATTATGTATAATACATTTCACAATTAATATGTCACATGTCACATTATTATAATTATTATATTATGAATAAATAAAATATCAATATTAAATTTCATAATCCTAATATTTTTATATTTAAGTTATATATTTCTGTATAATTTTAAATTTATATTCTCATAATTATTCTATATTATGATTAAATATCATAATTTTAATCAATTTTCTTCATTTCTTACGTTTATTAATATTTAAATTTGGGTATAAATAATTAAAATATTTGATGTCAAATACATGTTTAAGCTAATTTTTTAAAATAAATCTTAAATAATAAATCTAATATAAAAAAATGTACTGATTTTTAATACAAATTACTATTGAATCAATTTTTAAATCTGAATATAAAATTGAAGACCTGGCTAATATAGAAAAAAAAACAATGAAACTTTTTGAAATATTATAAAATTTAAATTATTATTTGATAATAATCAATAATTAAAATTTTTAACTATTATCGATAAATAAATAGAAAAATATTTTTTTCAATGATTCCAAAAATATAAATCATATGTACATAATTGAGCAGTCTAAAATACGATAAATATTTAATCAATAATATTGATGTTGAAAAGATAACAATGATTTACGATTTTATTTATAATATATTAGGAATATCAACAATAATTTTAATTATTCATTATTATCTACATATATTAATATATAATAATATTAATTTGTTTACGTCCTTCTTAAATATTATGTAGTGTAATGGTTCTAAAGATTTTTTTTTCATTTGACAAAATATATGTTTGAAACAATTGAATGAGAGTTGAGAGTTCGAGTACTTGGCCCACAGACTAAATATAATAATATAAACGAGAATAAAAGTATTGAGATGATTTTGATGGATGAAAATGTTAGTATTTTTTTTTATGGTCTTTTCTATACATTAATTTTGTTTACAACAATGTCTTTTCACATAGAGTCATTTGAATGAGGTTCAATCTCCTTCAACCAAAATCTTTTTAAAAAATTTTATGTTTGAACATACTGACACTTGAACATCAACCATAAAATTTTTGAATGTTACTCTTATTGAAAAAAACAAGTGAATAAAATGTTGTTTAATTTCCCAAAGAATTTAATAATTTTGTTAATATTTTTTATTTTTATTATTTTTTATCTTTTGGATGGTCAGATTAAATTTTTATTATATTTTTTTAATGATTATTATTATTTAAATATATCTTTATCATGCTTATATGATCGTAAGTTTTTTTAGTATACAAAAATTGTTTGAATGATATATATATGACTTTCACACGTATTAAACAGTAATTCATTTATTCATCTAAATATTTTATTTTAAATCAAATAAATATTTATATTTATTTAATTTTTATTCAATCAAATATAAAATATTAAACTTAGATAATTTCAAGTAATTATGTCTTGAAATTGAAGATTGTTACTGCAAAAATGATCATATTTTTTACTCACAATATTTTTTTAATTAAAATTTTAATCAAAATGAATAATAAATATTATAAATCTGATAAAGGTATACAAACATTTTGGCGGGTCTTTAATTTCCAAAAAACAATACATAAAAAACTTATAATTTCACAATTGAGATTTGATCGATATAATTTATAATAAATATTTATAAATTACATTATCTTAGTAATATGTCAAATCTAATATTAAATATAATTGTTTTTAATATATTATAAAATAAAAATATTATGTTAAAATAAAAATAAAAATAATTAGTATTTGATATATGTGAAAATAAGTTATATTATATTTATATATAAGTTGGATTGAATAAATTTTGATTCAAAAATAAAATATTTTATATTTTTATTATGAATTACAATCATATTATTCTTTTTTTTTCTGTACATCATTTTGGTTTCAACTTAATTTTTATTCGACAACTTTATTATTTTAATTATTGTATTTTATTAGTTATAAATTTTGTATTAGATGTATCTAAAATGTTGTATCGAATTTGTATTTATCCAATACTTTATCGATTTAAACTATTTAAATAGTCACTCTAATTAAAAATAATTTATATCTATTTTATTTTCTTCAATATATCTTCAATTTGTCTAGAATTTTTATTCAGTTTATTTTATTAAAATTTTCAAATAAATTAATAAATTTTAATAAAATAATTAATTGATTAAATTTATTAATTTATAAATATATAATTTTTTAATCCATTTTGATGTTGTTGGTTCTATTTGTGTAAATAATATATTTTATCATATAATACACATTTTATTTTTTTATGTTATATTACTTTTATTATATTGAATCATTAATCATATATTTTATCGACTATATATCATAATAAATATTTAAAAAATAAAAAAAACACCTTTTATATATAAATTTAAAATAATTAATATTAAAAATATTATTATTTATATTTACAAAATATAACTCATTAAACGTACGTATTGAACATGTTAAAAAAATTAAACTGTCTTAAATTTATATGCTCTTTTTAAATTATTTATGACTATAATTAATAAAATATATTTTGAGTTTTGTTAACTAATATTCTAAAGACATTAATTAAGAAGTTATTACTTTTTATTAAAAACAATACAAAAAAATAATTTAAAGTTATAAAAAACATATTTTTACACATCTCAATAATATTTTTTTTCTTTTTTTCTTTAATAATTATTTTTAGAATATTGATTAACGTTTGTCTTATATTTTAATCTAAAAATAATAAAATAAATATTAAAAATTGAATTTTATAAAAAAAAAACGAAAACATATATAAGTGACAAGCGTCTATTTAAAAACCTCATCAACAGCAAATTATGAACAAGATTAAAAAAAAAAAAAAAAAAAAAGTATTTGGGCGATGAAGTCTACAAAAAAGTGTGAAACCCACCCACCCAACCTACCGGCGCGGCCTGCTCCTCCAACACGGGCTGACCGTCCTTTTTCTAAACTAAGCAAAGCTGGTCGGTCTTCCAGTTGATTAAATCAAAACACTGAACAATAACTAACATCCACATCCCCTAAAAAGAAACAACTAGAGTTAACAAAGCAAACCAAAAAGAAGAAGAGAGAGAGAGAGAATAAAAATTAAAAAGAGTAAAAAAACAAAAAGCCAAAAAGGATAGGATATTAGGAATTGGGAATTGGGAATTTATGAGGCAAATGCAGGAAAATACAAAGAAGGAGAAAATAGGATTGAAAGTCATTCATTCATCCATTCATCCATTCATCCATACATCCATTCATCATTCCGTGATCGCCAAGGCACCCTCGCTCCCCTTTCCCTCATTCTCGGTCACTCTCTCACCCTACCACTTTTTTTTTTTTTTTTTTTCTCTTTCTTTCCGCATTTATTTAATTACAAATATTTTCCGTTTGAATTATTCCTTGAGTGCGCGATTGTTTTTGAATATCACTCAACCCGCTAATGCCCCTTCTTTCCATCATACTAAGAATATAATTAACGTGTTTCTTTCGCTAATTAACCCCCCCCCCCCTCCCCTTAAGGTTTTATTATTCCTTCTACTTATTTTCCAATCTGTTTAATCCAATTCAATATTTTTACCATTGTTTTATGGTTCCTGTGAATGACTGCTTCTTAACAGAAC
The DNA here is from genome assembly GCA_026544285.1 of Pachyrhizus erosus. Lineage (NCBI taxonomy): Eukaryota > Viridiplantae > Streptophyta > Magnoliopsida > Fabales > Fabaceae > Pachyrhizus > Pachyrhizus erosus. The sequence continues at coordinate 52,050 of JAMLFT010000104.1, read as the reverse complement.
GGAACGCTAGTTAATTCAAGTTGAGGAAGAGTTCGGAATTGTGATTGTAATGCTTTTCATGAACTTGATGCTTCCTTTGGTAGACTTATATGGACTTTTCTCAAGGTCCATTTGACACTTACCCCTTGTTGATGGCGCGCCCAACTCACCATGTCATTGACATCACCGGCACTTCTGGACCTTCCACTGCTTCTTCTTCCTCTCCACATGATAGGCTTGTCAATGATGTGGATTTTGGTGCTTTGAATTCTAGGATTAGAAGGAGAGGGGATAGTATGCGTAGTAGGCATAGGAGTCCTTTGAATTCGGGTTTGTGGATATGTGTTGAGTTGGTTGTAACAGTCAGCCAGATTCTTGCATCGGTTATTGTTCTGTCTTTGTCAAGGCATGAGCATCCGCGTGCCCCCTTCTTTGCATGGATTGTCGGGTATGCGTCCGGGTGTGTTGCTACCCTCCCTCTGCTCTATTGGCGTTATTATCATAATTGCCTTGTTCGGGAGCAAGAGTTATCTCAGGCCTCTCCCAGGAGTAGTGATCCTTCCGGGACACTTCTTTCTGATTCCATGACCAATGGAGGGGAGGATGTTCGGGCATCTTCCAGAAGCAATCAAGAGTCATGGTTGATGAATGCAAGGTATTGAATTGCTATTTTTGTTAATTGGTTTTGCTTAAATTCAAATGTTTTGTCGTTTGCTGTTTTGTTTTGTTTGTCTGATTCTCCTTACTATCGTGGAAGATGGGTTCGAAGCACAGGATTTGTTTAGAGTTTGAACATTTTAGTCTGCAAGTTTTAGTTTTTAGCTTGTAAGTGTTCTGATTTGGGTGTTATTTCCCTCTCTCATTGTTCTGTATGATCAAATATGTAGGTATGTTACCAAGTGTTCTTGCCCCAAATCAATGTATCCCTCTTGGGGTGCTCCCATTCCAAACTAATTAAACTGTGATAGTGATGGCATGCTTTAATCATTAAGTACAGTCATTGTTTTTGTTTGAATGAGAAATGGTATATTAATATACGATCAGCATTCCTTGTGCTGATGACATCTCATAAGAATATGGTCTTCTTGGTGCTGATTTGCATTGCATCACTGGTTTTTGTGCATTCGGAAATTTACAACTTGTGTTTTCTTTTGGGGGTCGTATGGAGAGGGTATTATTGAGAACTTATGATATGATTACAACCTAAAAATTTACAAGACTTGGGAACCTATCTGTAATAATTAAGGAAAGAGTTAAGGTTGTTTTTTGAATTTTGATGTTTGAGAGATTCAGTCTTGAAAACTTACTGTTCAATCATCAATTCCTATGACTTAATTTGGAAGTAACTTATGAAGTTGCTAAGCTTGTCTGCACTTGTTTGACAGATTGAACCTACTTATGGAGTACTTCAAAATTGCTGTAGATTGCTTTTTTGCTATATGGTTTGTTGTTGGAAATGTATGGATTTTTGGAGGACATTCTTCTGCTGATCAAGCACCTAACTTGTACAGGTACAGCCTCTCAAGAGCTCTCACATTTAGCATGTGTTTGGTAAAACATTTTTCAAGAGAAATAATAATTATTTTTCAAAAATTCTCTCATGAAGTTAGCAGAAATAAGCATTTTTTTCTCCAAATTAAACTGAACCAAGTACACACCCAATCTTCTGATTTTTTATAGCTTCCAGATTATATCTGCTTCCTTTTGCTTGGCAGGTTATGTGTAGTGTTTCTTACTTTTAGCTGTATCGGTTATGCTATGCCCTTCATTCTATGTGCTACAATTTGCTGCTGTCTGCCTTGTATAATTTCCGTCCTTGGGGTTAGAGAGGATATGACACAAACCCGAGGTGCATCCTCTGAATCGATTAATGCTCTGCCGACTTATAAGTTCAAAATGAAGAAAAATAAAAGCAAAGGGGAAAGCAATTCAGCTGTTGGTGAAGGTGGCGTTGTGGCTGCAGGAACTGAAAAGGAGCGTATGATTTCTGGAGAAGATGCCGTAAGTACAACCTGATCTTTATTTATTCTGGATTCATCAGCTAAACTTTATAACATCCTAGCATTATTTCGTTGTTTGCCTATTGATTTTTGCTGTTTGAGAGATTCAGTCTTGAAAACTTACTGTACAACCTTCTTCCTATGAAAAATCATGTATCTCATAAAATTGGATTCTTTGGATTTGTCTATGGAGGGAACAATCATAAACAGGCTTATAGGGTATACCTTACAAGACTGATCAAATTCTTCACACTATGTTTCTTCAAGTTACTGTGTAACGGAGGTCTTTTGGAAAATTTTTCCGGTCCATAAATCTTAAGATATTTTTCGTTATATATGCTCAACCTTTAAGGTAATTAGGGTTGATTTGGTGTCGCTGCTATTGTCATTCATATTATGACTCTATAATTTCCTGCTGTAATCATTGATATTATGAACTGAGAGCCAGTTTTGAGGGTTACCTGTTACGGCCTTACAGGTTACTATGCAATTTCATGATGTAAATTGAAACTAAATAGGGAGGCCCATTTATTTTCCTACCTGATCATTCTCGAGTTTTGTCTTGGATTAGTTTTGCCTATCTTATCTTCTATCAATTTGGAAGCAATCATTCGATATTGTCTGCTAGTCTTTCTCTCTTCCATGGAATAGTGCATATGGTTATTGGAAATTCAGAATCCCTGATTGCTTGCTACCCTAGTTGTTTGTTGAATTTCACTCCTAATTTCAAGTTTCTCTTACAGATCCTGTTCTTATATGCCTTCTTGTACCAGGACTTTGAATTTATTATTTTTTTCGTTATTTTGTGATGACTTTGATTGTTTTCATGTTGAATGAGTTTGTGTAGCAGGCATTTACTGGGTACTGTACTTTCTGTGATTGTCTGTAGGTTTGCTGCATCTGCCTGGCAAAGTATGAAAATAACGACGAGCTGAGAGAATTGCCTTGTTCTCACCTATTTCACAAAGACTGTGTCGACAAGTGGTTGAAGATAAATGCTTCATGCCCCCTTTGCAAGAGTGAGGTTAGTGAGAGTGTAACAGGATCAGTCTCCGGGGAAGATGCCAATCAACATCAGAGTGAAAGCAGAGTTGAGAATGGCCTCTCCTACACCTCATCATAATGTAGTTTATATACATAGAGTCGTATACACTTTAGTCTTGTAAAGCTTTTCATTTTTGTTCATATGTTTCTTTATCTTGCTGGAACTTAAGTTGGCTGATACATGGCTATCGCCTTCTGTATCCTGCTGTTTATGCAGCTGAGTTGTTAGTGAATGGAAATTATACTTGCAGAGGTTTTGCTTCTCATAGCTCACAAAGTTTAAGTTGAGCTTTGATGGGAGAGAAAAGTGAAGAGAAAGTGGAAAAGGATAAAAAAAATGAATGATAGAGATCATATTTATGAATATGAATATCTTGTGTATTTAGTATATATTGATTTCTTTCTTAGGATTTCAATAATTATAATTTCTTGACGTAAAAAGATAGAGATAGAGTTTTTTAAGCTTTATTTTATGTCTGAGTGATGTGGTGAAAATTCTTTTAAATTTTACTATTTCATTAGTCCGCACGTATTTTTTTTATACTTTTCCGTTAATTTTATTTTAGATATTTTTTTTTATCATTTTTTATAATTTTCAAGTTTATGTATATGTTTGGTTTAAAGTTACACAAATATTTTTACAAATTCTAATATTAAATTGGACATTTCAATATATGAATTGAGAAAAAAAATTGTTTTTAAAAAATTATTTTTATTTGAACTGTTAATATTAGTCAATTAATATTATAAAAATTATTTAAAATATAATAAAAATAATTAAAAATGTTTAAAGTATTGATAAATATCTAAATTAAAAGGCAAATTGAAAATTTGTTTTTTATTGAAATAATTATTACTTTTATTAAGGGAATTAGGTTCTGAATTTTTTATTTGGCTAAAATTGAAAGATAAATTTTAAAAAAAAATTAATATTTTTTACTTGTAATTTCTTAAAATATTTCTTAATTTAATATATATGAAAATTTATGATTAAATAATAATATAAAATTTTTTTACAATATTTTTACATTCAATTAATTTTTAAATAAAATAACTCATATTAAGAATTTTAATTTAGTTAATTGGACATAATGTATAAATTATTTTAAATTATTGATACATGTTTTCGATTCTTATACATATAAAAATAATGCAAAAAAATAATGGTAATATTAACTAATAATTATTTTTTAACAAATTTTTTTATATTAATGAAATATTAATTCTTCATTATTTGAGAGAAATATATTTCAAAAAATTAATAAAACTAAATATTATTAATTATTAAATATAAAACTTTACATTAATTAAAATATTAAATATTAAAATTATTTAAAAAACCTAAATTTATTATATTCATATTATTGTTTAATTATTAGTATGTTTATATTTTTTGATTTTGCATTAAGAAATTGTTTACTATGTTTAAAAGTATCACAGTTTAATAATTATGTACTAACTATATAAAATAATTTTACATTATTAAATAATTAGAATTTATTATTAATATGATTAGTATAAAATTATTTTATACTATTAATACGTGATTTATTTATTTTTAAGATAATATGTAAAGATGAAAACAACACCTGTAATTTGTTGAGTAAAAATTTAATTAAAATACACATTTATATACTATAAGTAAAATTTTAATTAAAAAACACATTTATATACTATCTTCTAATTAAAATTTGTTGTATACTTAAAAATAAATTTAATTTTTATTTATAGTGAGTATAAATTTTTATATTATGAACTAATTAAAAATTATTATATATATTTTTAAAATAATAGTTATAAAAATAAAAATATTGAATGAATTTAATTAAAATGCATTGATATTATTATTTAATCAAATTTTTATATATGATATGATTCTCAAGTTTTATAATAATTAATTTAAAAATTATATTTACGGTCATTTTTAAATAATTTACAATATAAAATCTACTTGATAGTATATTAAAAATAATTACCTTATATAATAATCCATAATAAATTAACTTTTTTAGAGGAATATTTAAATTAAATTAAACACGCATTATGATTTAATTATCGTAATACTCCAATAGTTAATAAATATCTAGTACTTATGGATTTTTTTTGTTCTTTTAAATATAGAAAAAGGAAAATATCGTAGTGGAACGATGCGTTTAAGGATAAACTTTAGAAGAATCAGGAAGTTGAGATGCGGTTAATATCGTGTGACTCGTTTATTTCTTTCGCTGTTGTTATCGTCTTCTTCCTTTCTCCGTCGAACATCCTCTTAGGGTTTGCACTCTGCTTTCAGCGCCGCTCACACATAGCAGCTCCCATTCACTTCATCACAACATTGCTTCGTTAAGGTACCTCATGATTCTCCATTCATTTCCTTCTGTCGATTGCTTTTCTACTTTTATCGGTTAGATGACAAAGTAACACTTGTTCATGCCATTGATAACGCTTCTTCCGCTTGTCCAACATTGAATTGAGTTACGGGGATTCATTTGTGGAAAAATTGGCACGTGTTGTTCTTCTTTTTAGCTTTTATTCAATGAATTGATTAATTAATTGTTGGTGAAATTTAATTTCATCGGTTCTCTGGGGATGGGTTACACTGTGTAATTGTTAGATTAAACATTCGACCAAAGACTGTATGGTGGTTGCCATGATATTAGATATCTGTTCTTTATTTGTTGTGTGACTTTGTTTGAGTGCCTCTTGTTTAAGGGTTTGTAACGTGTTATGAACTTTTTCTGTTTCAGTTGTATTTGTAAAATTTATGGTTAATGATACTGGTCTGGAATGTCCAACAATCTGGTTTCAGAGCCGATACCGAGTATGCAGATGGCTCAGGTGGAGCCCCTTATGAACAAGGTTGATTCGTCAGGGAGACAGATGGAAATGGGACTCTTGGGTCCTGTATCCAGTGATATTGTGTCACAGCCGCAGGCAGCCTCGAATGAACATGTTGGATTATTGAGGGCTGTGCCTGGTGAACCTAGGTCTCAGGGCTTGCCCCTTTCAAGTGTGCAGAGTGGGCAAGCACAAGCAAGTAATCCGGGAATGCATCAAATTCTTTCCCCTAACAAACAGTCTGTGCAAATGGGGATGCTTCCTAATAGTGTGGGGCCACAGCAGCAGCCAACAGCTCCCAAACGCAAGGCACCAATGGAACTATCGTCCAGTAGCTCCTTTAACAAGCGGGTTGCACAAATGGGAAATAGACCTTGGTTGCAGCAGGTACCTAATGCATCAAATAAAGGTTCTCCGCAGATGCCATCCCCATCAAATGCCTCCAGGACACAACATTCGGCTGCTTCTAGTAAGAGAAAAACACAGTTGGATAACACTTCTAGTAAATCTGGGACACCTCGGTCTGTGAATTCTAAAAGTCAGAATATGCAGATGAAGCAGTCCTCCAAGGTTCAAACTGAATCATCTGATAGTGTTAGGTCCAAGATGAGAGAGTCATTAGCTGCTGCTCTGGCCTTGGTTTCTCAGCAAGGTAAACCACAGCTCCCAAACAATAATACGCCGAATGATGCTGCCAATACTCCGGGTAAATTAGAGAACAACTCTCAATCAGCACCTGCACCCATTGATGCTTCACTGGAGCAAAGGCAGGATATTTCTCAATCAGTTAATTCCTCTTTTGCTGAGGCTGATTCAGTTGGCCAGGTGGCAGGAGAGAACATGCAGAGTACCACATTTAATGAAGATTTTTCGGAAAAATACAAGGACTATGAAGCAGGATCCACAAATGCATCAAACAATGAATGCATACTGAGTTCTATGCAAGTCTTGAACTGTGATAAGCAAGATTTCCAGTCAAGTTACACGCTGACTACTGATGATGTTCCCTTCAGTGACAGTTTCTTTATGAAAGACGATCTTTTACAGGGAAATGGTCTTTCCTGGGTATTATCTGATATGGTGGATGTGGGAAATCAAAGGGAAAGTCAAACTAATATAGAGCAGAGGTCAGAACCTGAGGAAACAGATGGAGGTTGTAAGGAGGAGGTCCGTTTGCCTGAACTTTTGGCATCAAGAATAGAGGCAGAACTCTTCAAGCTGTTTGGAGGTGTGAATAAAAAGTACAAAGAGAAAGGAAGGTCTCTTCTATTCAATTTAAAAGATCGCAATAATCCTGAACTTAGAGAAAGGGTTATGTTTGGTGAAATTCCTCCAGAACAATTATGTTCCATGACTGCTGAGGAACTTGCTTCAAAGGAGCTCTCTCAGTGGCGGATAGCCAAAGCTGAGGAGCTTGCTCAAATGGTGGTTTTACCTGATTCAGACGTTGATTTTAGACGTTTGGTCAAGAAGACACATAAAGGTGAATTTCAAGTAGAAGTTGAACATGAAGACAATATCTCTGTGGAGGAGGTTTCAGGTGGCACAACGTCTGTTGCTCGAAGCCAAACTATAAAAAAGAATGTGGAAGACACTTCTTCCAAACTTGATGTGGACAATGATGCCGAGAAGGGCACTTTACAGAAGGATGATACATTTTCCATTACCATTTCTTCCAACGACGGGGCTGATCCCATGCAAGGGCTTATGACTGATGATGCTTTAAAGGATCCTGACTTTCTTCCACCAATTGTCTCTCTTGATGAATTCATGGAATCTCTTCATTCCGAGCCACCATTTGAAAATTTACCGGTAGAGTCTGGGAAAGTGACACACACCTCAGACAAGGATGATTCCGGGGTTGGATCTAAATCGAAGTCTTCTGATTTAACTCCAAATGAGCAAGCTGATGTCACTGCTGATAAGTCTGAGAAGTTTCAAAGCACATGTGTAAATTCAGATGCCGAAAAGGAGAAAAAGGTTAATGATGAGTTGGGGGCCATTTCTTCTGATACGGGATACAGTGGGAGTCAAGCTGACATGAAGTTAACTGATGGTCGTACCAAGGAAAGATCAACTGATGATGTGAAATCTGCTTCCAGCGATGCTGAGTTGAGAGGTAATCAGTTTCTTGCAGAAGAGAGATATGGTAATAATAATAGGTATTTTAAGGATGCAACCCCTACTAAGGGTGAATGCCTCTGGGAGGGAATGCTTCAACCAAATATCTCCACCACTCATTCAGTCATAAGCATCTTTAAGAGGTAGTCTACTATTTTTTATTGTTTTTGAGTTCATTTTTATGATAAGGTGTTATTTAGCTGCAAACTTTTATGCATGGATTAAAAGGGCTTTTGATTATTCCATTTTTTTCATCTATTATATCTTATGTTGTAGTGAGGATCATGAACTGGATAGTGTCAATCTTTTCATCTAGCATCTGGAGCAAACATTCTAAACCCTAAACCCTTCTTAAACTGTAGAAAAAGCTTTTTTAATTAAAATATGTTTTTTTAAAATAAAATTTATAATAATTGTGTGTTTTTATGAATAAAGAAAAAATCTAAAAAAGTTGTGTTAGTGCTTTTCTCAAAAGTTAAAGTTCATAGCTTCTGATTTTTTTTCTTTTTTTTAAATTGTATCATAAAATTACTTATTTTTAAGCTTAAACAAACAGACCTAATATTATGGAAGGTATTAATCTGTCTATATATTACGGCAGTAATGGAGAGGGCTGAGCCATTTTGTGAGTTTTGACTTTGGATGTGGTTATTTGACCAAGCATGCCATGTCCCATGTCTTGCATGATTTTATATCCTGCTTCCCAATTGGTATTTGAATTTGGAACTGTCTATGCCTTCCACATTCATTTTTGCTTCCACTGTTTTCAAGTTTGTAAACTGTTTGGCATTGACTTATTATGATTTTATTTAAGCCTGCATCTAGTCTTGCATTAAAATTTTTGTACCTTTATATAACGTTGTTTGTTGTGTTCACTGGTTAAAAATTTTATATTCAAATTGAACTTGAGGTCAATTGTGCAGTATAATTTAGTCTTGTATATATATTTATGAAAACAAATTTCGTGATTTCTCAAGTCTGGAATCTCAGTTTAAAATCTCCCTTTTTATAAGTACAAAGATTTTTAGTTCACGTACTTCTCTGCATTGACAAAAGTAAGTTGTGTTTTTGTTGATTGGGGTTTTTTCTTATGTGATTTTGAAATGGCAATTGCTGTTTGTGGATATGGTTGTGGTCTGGTCATTAAGCTTTTACTAGTTAATAATACTTATACAATAAACTTCTTTCCTAATTGTTGCTATGGTAAGTAGACACGTTAAATTTGGAGTGTATACAATTATTGTGTTTTTTTGATGGATTTTGTGTCTATGCAAACAGTTCAATAACATGTTTTAATATTCCTTTTTGATTGTCTCGTAGGTGTCTTTGCTGTTTGGTTTTCGGATAAATAGTCATCCAATTTGATAATAAAAATGAATTGTGATTTGATTTGTATCAGGTTGAATATAATAAATTCTACCCAACCAATCCAAATAAACGTGTTTTTTATACCTTTGTTGTTAAACATGTTGATATTAAACAAATTGACTTTTGATATGTACTAATAGAAAAAAATTAGTATTTTTTTTTCGGTGTTTTTTTTCTGATCTTACATTATATTCTTTGTGAAGTGGTGAGAAAACTGCTGCTAAAGACTGGCCTGGGTTTCTCGAGATCAAGGGAAGGGTTCGACTTGATGCATTTGAGAAATTTCTGCAGGACCTTCGATTGTCCAGAAGTCGTGCAATCATGGTATCTAAAATTTCCTTTTCTTTTGCTAGAGATAGATTTGAGTCTAGTCTGTTAATCTAACCACCGTCCATACAGAAAGGAATGACTAAAAAAAGGAAAAAATGTTGCAGTTTGATGCTATTTCGTCTTTTAACCACATGTTCAAAGTATCTTGAGTTATACAATTTGCTTGCTTCTTTTCCCTTGCTTATGAGATAAAGGGGGCAGTGAAGTTGTTGGGGGTTGTGCATGAGAAATGACGTATAGTTTTTATGACTGGCAGGATGAGGTATTCTCTGGAGTGACTAGTTATGAAACCATGAAAATGTGTAATGGCGGTAGAAGTTGAATATTTGGATTGTGTAGCTTTTAAAAAATTGTCACTGTTAGAATATGTATTACGAGATTGAATTGATTTTGGTAAATATAATATGATATCCGATGACTGGAATTACAAGTTTCTCATCCTTTGTGCGATTGTCACCATGCTACGAAAATTTCAATATATATATAATATTTTGACAATGAAAAATGGGGGTTAAAGAACTCAAGAATGAGTTCTATGTTAAAAAATAATGCAAAAATTCTCTCATATTTAATGGGACACCAAACTGACTGTTTCGGTGAGATGCACGAGACCATAAGGATGTTGTAACAATAGACGAGTGTGGCTATAACTGATTTGATACGCTGCATGCATGAGTCAGACCACTTGCTGTTTGATGTTTAGTACCTTTTCTGTGTAACTAACGAGAAACTTTCTCATTTCACTTGCTTTTTGGGCTAAGTAAAATTAAATAAGGTTTATTTGGATTGCAGGTATCACATTTTATTTCCAAAGAGTCGGACGAGCAATCAACTCTCCGCGAGGTAACGATAATGATAGTCTGGTTCTCATCTCTACTTTTTAGTGGCGGATTGTTTTTTTATGTAAGGTACTTTTGCATGCAGGTGGCTGACTCGTACATTTTGGACGAGAGAGTAGGATTTGCTGAGCCTGTGCATGGAGTAGAACTTTACTTTTGCTCCCCTCATAAGAAAACAGTTGAAATGCTCAGCAACATACTTCCAAAGGAACAAATTGAGGCAGTTAATTCTATTGATAATGGCCTAATTGGTATTATTGTATGGAGAAAAACTAATTTAACTTCGTCTATATCACCCACCACTGCATCACATCACAAACATAGCTCTAAAAGACAATACTTCAGTAGGAGACAGCAAGATATAAATGTGAATGCCAATTCCACCCACAAAGAATTGCCCTCAACGGGCTTTAAGACCACCGAGAATAATGATGATGATGATGTTCCACCCGGATTTGGGCCACTGGCGTCCCGAGTTGAGGATGACCTGCCAGAGTTTAATTTCTCCGGTAGTTCAAATCCATCACACTTGGGCCAAACACCAATGGGACCACCAAATATGGCCGCATTACACTCGGTTAACCCAGTCCCACCACGTCCTGTAGAACAAATGAGGGAACTAGTACACAAATATGGGCAAAACAAACCAAATGTACCTTCGGTAAACTGGCAGGATAAATTTGGGGGGACAATTCAACCCTGGAATGATGATGATGATGACATACCTGAATGGCAGCCCCAAAACTCCCAGAATCAGTTTCCTCCCCAACAGACAATGCACAACTTTCATCTTCGTCCCCACACTTTGAATCAATCATTTCCGGGTTCACAACAACAGTCAATTATGACACCACAATATCTGCAACCCCCAATGAATGTGACGCATGGCCAACGAAATTTTGACCCTCAGTGGGTTCCTTCTCCCCAGGGTAGCAACCTACAACCAAGAGGTGGAACCCCCTATGCGCAAGGCACTACCTGGCCTCAACATATGTCTAGAAGTAGGGGATATTAGTTTCTTTCAGCATAAAATTTAGTTCCCTTTTTATAATTCTTTTATGTCTTTCACATCTGTAGTATGTAAGCTTATTGTAAGGTGTCGAGCTATTTTTTTTCTCTGTAGCATCAATACCTCGTATAGATCAAACAAATGACCATTTTTCTCCTGTTTTAGTTTGCCAACAGTAGGTGTTCCGCTGAATAAATACGAGGACAAAACAATTTTGCATGCTTTGGCTTTTACGTTAGTTTTATATTTTCCATGGTGCTTTCGATACTTCGGCTATTTTGTATATACCGCAACGCCTCAATCCCTGTCGGCTTCGGCGACTATTAATTTGTTTGGATAACCGTTCTATTCATGTTGAATGGAAAAATTAATCATTTCAATACACAAACGAAAAAGTTACGTGAATGGTGGATTGAGTTTAACGTGAGTTCAGTTAGATATAACTGAAATCCAAACACGCATTATATGGTCCATGTATACTCGTAGTCCATAGTACCTTGCTTAATCTTTAGGATATTTGCATAAATTTTGATGTAAAAGTGTTTTCAACAAGAGTTTTGTATTTTTCTGATGAAAAAGAATCTCGTGAATTCCGCACTTTGAAAGTCAATAAACAACATGAATGACGTGCTAGAATCATTTTACCACACATGAGTATCGCGAGAGGTTCCGGGTATCCATTTATCTGAATCCACACGTGGCCTGGAAACGATTCTGGAGATACCCGAATCTTAAATTTCCAACAGTAAAGAAAAGAAAAGTGAAACTAAAACATCGTAGTCCTGTTACAACCAAAAAACCCGGGTACAAGATGTATAAACACACTTCCTTTCGTCTGCTATGCGCAATTTAGAACCCTATTATATTTACTTACTTACGTCTTTAGCGAAGAAATACAACAATAAGAAGGACCCATATGTTACACATTTACATGCCCCAAATTATTACAAATCGTTGAGAGAAAGAGACAAATGATGAAAAGCAAGAATTTCCTAGGCCACGAATATGTGAAACATTGTATGGAGATAGATGACAATTGACAAACATTGAATTGAAAAGAGTGGATATGAAGAATCAACCTGCGAGTGCTCGCTTAAGTCCTGTTCTTTGTTCTGGGGTCAACCTTGTTGGAAACATTACATCAAATTTGATCCTCAAATCACCCCTATGACCAGGCTCCTTTGTTATTGGCATCCCTTCATTTGCAACATTCATCTCGTAACCAGGGCTCACTATGTCACTCACTGGGATACTTAAACTACGTCCATCTAGTGAGGTGATATTTATTGTGGTTCCTCCAATGGCCTCTGCTAGTGACACCCTTTTGCTCACAATGAGGTCATTCCCATCTCTCTTGAACAAATCATGAGGCTTCTCATCAATCACAAACACAAGGTCTGCTGCCAGTTGATTTGCTTGCTGGTTCCCTTTCTCTGGGAATGTAATCTTCGTCCCTTTCTTCCAACCCGGCTTCACATTAATGCTCAGTATCTCTGTTTCCGGAATTGACTGTCTGAAAGTTTTCCCCATCATAACCTTAGTAGAATTCACAATGTTTGTCACATTATAGTGACAATCATTAAATGATACGCACACTGAACTGACTCGAGTCTTTAATAATAGCTAGCTCTCACATGTATCATTTGATGATGTAAATCATGCATGTATCTTTCTAAACGAAATTTTTAACCAAACTTCTGCTAGTGTTAACTTATGTACACCAACTTGTTTGGATGTTAAATAAGGGAGTTTCTAAAAATATATGGGTTAATTTTAACTTGAGTTTACTTGTCATATATGCTCATTGTAAAAATATTTACTTGGTCAATTAATTAAAAATATTTTTTATACTAACTTTAATAAGATATAAGTATTATAAATGTTAATAAATTTATAATATATAATAATATATCATTAGATGATAGTATAAGTGCATTTCAATTAACTTGTTTTAGCTTACTTGAGATTCATTTTATTTTCTTATTGAGATATTTATCTAAAACTGACTTGAAAACAACATTATGAAGCGAATGTAGAGGTTAAGATGATTATACATACCCGTTAACATCTACGGCACTCCTTGAGATCTTCATTTTCCGGGTAGATCCAGAGTATAACTCCTCCAAACTGCAAGGCAGTTTGGTCTCCACAGGTTGTGGCTTCTTTGGCATATTTCCCCATCCTGTACTATTTGTTCGAAAATTTTTGTCAGTTGCACCAAATCCTCCATCAGACGGAAATCTCTTGGATCTCCCTGGCCCAGATGATCCAAATCCAAATGGGCTACTTCCAAAAAATTCTGCAAAAATGTCCTCTGCATTTCTGGGATTAAACCCACTTGATGATGGTTCATAACCTGGCGATGGCCTATATTTCAACCCTTCCTCTCCATACTGATCATAAACCACCTTTTTCTGAGGATCGCTCAGTACCTGAATTCATCAAAATGTCTCCATAATCCAACCCCATTAAATCTCAAACTTGCATAGTTAATAACACTACTAAAATTGTAGATACCTTTAGTAAGAGGAAAAAATTACATCAAACCGACATGTAATACTTCTGGATTATATTCTAGCATCATACGAAACAATAAGAAATTTATTTTTCTTTTAGCGCGGATCTGGATAAAAGAACTTAATGTCAAGTAATGTTGATGAAAAAACTGAAAACTGAGAGCCACAAAGTTCCCAATTCTTTAGAAAAAGTTCACATATAATCATGCAATTTATGACCAGACTTTGATACAGAATCCACATAGAACAACCCTAAAATTATGTCTCCATTTCTCTTTTCTACCATGAGAATAAAATCACAAATTTTGCCTTGCACAATCATCTCGACATTCCTAACCTTAAAAAAATGAAATAACGTGTAATAAGAAACAAAGAGGTGAAAATTTAATTATTATTTCTCTCTTTCTTTTTTCTTCCCTATTCCAACCGACAACCAAATAAGTAGCTCAGTTGATTTTAAATTCTAATAATGGCTAAACAGACATTTTAAGAAGAGAAATAAAAAAAACTACGGGAAAGGTTTCTTGCCTCGTAAGCCTCAGAGATCTCTTTGAAATTGGTTTCAGCTTCTTTCTTGTTGGTGGGGTTCTTGTCAGGGTGCCATTTCATGGCCAACTTCCTATACGCTTTCTTCAGATCATCCTCCGTAGCATTTCTGTTAACCTTCAATACATTGTAGTAATCCACACCCATGTTTTCTTTTTCCACAAAATACAAATCCTTCAAATTTAGACTCTTTTCATGGACACCCGATTACGAATTTCAACCCTTCTTCCACCGAAGTTTAAAACTTCGTTGGAGGGTCCATTGAAATGTGAGGTGACATGAAAAGAGAACTAGAATTGCTCAATCAAATCAAATGACAACAATTCAGAAATCCGGAAACTGATGTGTCGGCTTGTAGCGTTCAACGGTTTGCTATTGTTTCATAGAAATTTTTTGAATTCAACGCTACCGTTGGAAGTGCATGCATATATTCTTTCTTTTCTTTTCAACAGACCAAGGACTCGTTGAAATTAGACGGAAAAATTTAGGATCATTGGAAACGATGATAATAATTGAGAGCGAGAGCCACGGGAAATATATACGTAAGAAAGTAAACTCTCAAATGTGCCAGACAGCATATACCTATTAATTGTTGAAAATCTTTAAATTATAATTATTGGTTATGTTTATTATTATTAAAATATTGATGTGTTTAATACTTAATAGATTAAGATAATTAATGTTTATATTAGTTCATGTAAACAAAATCCCGCAGTTGTAAAATAAATGTGATTGATTTCTTTATACTTTATTAAATCTAAAAATCTAAAAATTCCCCATTAAATATATTAAACCAGATGTATCCTCTACATCAATTTCTGCATGAATCGGATATGATTATTATAAATGCTAAACAATTTTTTTAAATATTTGAAATAATTTTATAATCGGAACTTAAACTTGAGATAACTAATTAAGTTCAATCATGTGTTAATTGATTCACATACTTTATGATTTTTAAATAATTGATTTTGAAATAAATATTTTTTTTAATTTTCAGATTTTATCTTATGAAAAAAATAGGCTATTTAGTATTCCATTCATTCACTTGTACAAAATAGGAATTTTAACATCTACTATACACAGCAGTTTTTTTTAAAAAAAATTAGTGTAGTATGTGTGAGGCAATAATAATTTTATAATACTTAGAATGACATTTTAGATGAGGTTCCAGTGCGTATTTTATAAGTCGATTTCATCAATCTAAAATCTCAACGTCATTTGCAATTTTTCTGATTCGTGAAAAAATTTATTTAAAATAATTGCACAATAATTGATGGAGAAAACTTTTTCTAAATCAATTTTTAATAAAACAATTGTAAAAAAAAAAATCTTAGAGATGAATTTTTTTTTTTATATTCTCTTCTCTCCATTTTTTCATTATTAAACTTCTAAGAAAATAAATGTCACTTTCATAAAGTATGTACCACCTCCATTTGATTTATTTTCCCAAAAGTTTATGAAATTGAAGAAATGGAGAAAAAATACATACGGAGAGGATCCTTTGCCTTTCTAGACATAGATATTATTCTAGTTAATTATACTTTTAAAAATATTTTTAAGCAACATTATTTAACCATATAAAATTAATTTTTTAAAAATAATAATGCTTCATTGTGAACTTATTTTTAAACAAAGAATGAAGGACTAATCATGGGTCTAACCCAACTTGAACTCGAACCAGTTCAAAGTAAAAAATTCAAGCAAAGGAATTTTATAACATATCTCAATATATTTATATAGGTTTATATTACAACAAGCTCTATCGTAAATTAAAAAGAAATCTCAATATAATTATATACGTTTATATTATAACATGCTCTATCGTAAATTAAAAAGGAAATCAAGATTAAAATTGAAACCAATAATAGAGAAGAGTTAGTTTTTATTCAATCTCTGTCCGAAAATAATAGAATATTTAACAAGGTTAGAACAGCTATCTTTTTCTAGTAGATAGACTTTTCCCAAACTTAATAAAGTTGTAATTGAATATTTGATTTTAAGAATATTTTTTAGAGCGTATAAATAAAATGATAGAAAAAGGTAAGATAAAAATAAGTATTGTTATTGCACATAAAAGGAATCAAGTGAGGTGAATAGAATTGTCACTTAAAACTTGTATTATATCTCCATTGCAGAACATCCAAAGTATTTCAAAAAGAACAGTGCACGCAGGCCAACCAGATACATTTGATTTTCTTTTTTCCTCTTACAGTATCTTTTTTGGTCTTCCACCATTTCATACTAGTGAAAGCTGCACAATTAATGGCCAACAGCACTAGTAATCCATCAAAATGAAACACTTTAGACCAAAACCAAATAAGGCGCAGCTAGCTTTGAACTATACAAACCACAAAAAATGAACCAAGTATGCGTACTGTCCAAGGTGAATTTCCCTATTTTTACACTATGCACCAATGTGAGTAACAAATTTATTCATTTGTTAGCTGGTGCCTTGGGAGATGTTGAAACAGTAGCTTTAGCTGCTATATTATTCAATTTTGGTGAAGCAGAATCATCTGCTGATGCAGATTCTGAAAGATTACCAATATCCAGTGTCTCATAAGACTCATCGCAATTACACTACACGGTGAAAACAATTACCGGTCAGACAGTATAACATAAAGAAGTATTATTATAACATAAAGAAGTATTATGCACATTGCACATAAATTGAATAATTCCTTTAGGAAGTATTTTTAACATTTTAACTTTCGTTATCATTTGCATATATATCAGAGAACATAACAAATCTTCCCTTGCATCAAGCTCCAAGTAGTGGACATGTATGAAAACACAATAGATCACATGAAAAGTTAAAACACACAAACACACAACAAAGTGCATCAAAACACCAAAGATCGCACAAAATGGACAGTATTGTGTATTAGAGCAGAAAAGGGAATCTTCAAGAAAAGAAGACTGACCACTAAAATAAAGAAATCAGGAAGACTAACCACTAAAATAAATAAATCAGGAAGAAAAGAATGCCCATTCACAATTTAAAGGGAAAATGGAATTCCATAATTCAAACTTTGCTTCCATGCAATGAAAGTTAAAGATGGTTCAGGAAGAAAAAGAATATTGAAAAAAAGAAAGGGGAAAGGGTCTGTAACAATTTCCAACTAAAAATAATCTCACATAAATTTTCACTAAGGCATCATACCATAACCAACGATTCATTCAACATTTACACAGCCTAAACAAAAAATACTGCAGTAAGGCATAAAACTTATAGATGACAAAGCCCAAATAAAATCTTGAAAAATAAAGCATTACCTCAAGCTGGTTGAGCATGTCAATAGCTTCTTCCACATCAGCATAGCTTAGAAAGTATACATCTTTAAGGGATTGTTCAGAAACATCAGGAAATGTCATCTTTAGAAATTCAATGTCCACATCAGCATCTTCATCTAAAAATTCTGTCACATCCTGCGATGATGAAGCCTCAGATGAAGGGTTGGTTATCTGTACTTCCAAAGACTCAGACACGCATTTAGTCTTGGATTCAAGAAGGTGCGGATCGTCCTGAGGTTGAGGAGGTGCCTCATCATGATTCTTGGAATCTTTTTCTACATCCCTTTTAGAAAGTGGAACGTATGAGGCTGCACGTGGATTCAAAGAAGACCTTCCTGCCATAGTGGACTTTATTCTTGAAGCCCCATATGCACAAAACAAAGAATCAGACAACAAAGGTAGTAAACTTAATCAAACTAACGAGTGATGATATTTATGCAACTCACTTTAATCTCATTTTTCTTTCTACTTTTTCTTTATTTCTCTCTTACAAAATGAAGTGGACCATTAGCATTTATCCAAACTAAAACACGTTACTAATGGATTCTTGAACGAACTTTTAATTAATTTCCCTGTAATGTTCTTCCAACAAGATAACAATTTTGAAAATTTCATGATGGTTTGACACATCCACTCTCAATAAAACCGCAGGTCCGCAACCATTTATTTTCCAAGTGATTTATGAAAAAGAAAGAGGGGTTTCCATTGGTAAAAGGGCGATCCAAGAAAACGATGATGGATTAATGAAAGTGAAAAATTGAGTTTGAACGTGAATGCAGAAAAGGAGAATGGAAATGAGAAATGAGAAATGAGAAATGAGAGAGGGAACAAACCAGTTGAAAGCGGAAGCCTGATCGATCTATTGGTTGGTTGATGAATGAATTGAATTCTGGAGAAATTTGGAGAAGAGAAATGGTTTTATATGATTGGTGTGTGTTACTTGGTGGCTAATCCATCAATGAATACTATATATATATATAAATAATTAAATAAATAAATAAATAAATAAATAAATAAATAAGACGAAGAGTTGGTCCGCTGGATGTCATTCATTGTCAATGTAAGTTACTGCCATTCAATTCCTTTCCCATGCGATCGCATCCCAAAAACGCGGCGACTTGACGTTTCCCTTTCACTTTTTTTTTTTCGCATTAAAATAAAAATCGCTTCGTATTTCACTAACTTCACACGATAAAATAATATACATAAATTAAAGTTATTGCTAAAATATATTTTTGATGATTTATATTTTAGTAATTTTTTTTTAATTTTTCATATTTTATAGTTTTTGTGTTGATTTTTAAAATTTTTAATTTTATTTAAAATATTTTTTTGTTAATCTTAAATTAATATTTTTATTTTAAAATAATTAATTTTAACGTAATACAGGTTAAAATTTGTTACAATATTTAAAGAAAAAATATCATATATTAATTATAAATTTATTATGTATTTTTATAATAACTATCCTAAAAATTATACAAACAATAATTTATGATTAAATAATAAAATAAAATTGTTTTGTATTATCAAAATATAGTTATTAAAATTATATCTAAACTCATTATTGTAATGGACTAAGTTACTTTACCACAATTTTATTTTATTTTAAAACCACAAATGAACCTTCATCTTACCGATCCTCAAATTCTAAACTTCCCAAATTTCCATAAAAAACAAGGGAGAAATAGTGTGAGGATGAGAATTGTTACCTTGTTGACTTATGCAGCTAGAGAACCTGTTGCAATGAAAGTTTGTGAATTGCTCAATGAAAGAAAGATTAGGAACATTAACAGGATTAGCAATTACATACAATCCAACATCACATACAATTTGCTAGTGATACTTCCTCCAAATAATTTTGTTTGAATATATATGTTCCATAAGATGGAAATTTTCTCTATGTCATTAACTGCTCATCAAAGATTAAACATGTTCCATAAGATGGAAAGCGAGGCTCAATGGATTAAATCTGAAAAATCCAAACCAGTTAAAAATTCGACTCTTTATGTGGAAAGTCCTGTAAAACATACTTCTGACAAAAAATAAAACAAATAAAATGTGGTTTGGGAGACCCATTTTGCCATCACTACAGAAACGCCCGTGCAAACATTTTGCATGCTTTTAGATATGCACTTTGGCTTCATTAGTTGAGATGCATGTTCTCAAATCACAAGCTATGAGTGATTTCTTTGGTGGAGAATTCTATTACATGGTACATACAAATTTATCAAAGGAAATGGAATTAGACAACTTATTTGTTCTTTGATAGGAATTTGGGAGGGGGGTAATTTTTAAGATTGGGATTTGAGGATCGTGCAAGGATGAAGTTCTTAGTGCTTATGGCGTGCATAATGAGGTTTGAAGTCAAACAAAGACGATGGTAGTTTCGAAATTGTCTAAGTAGTGCACAATGGTGATTTGTTTCTTTTGTTGTGATTTTCATTCCTTGTGCGGTAATGTTTTGCGGAATTCTTCTTTTTTCTTGTGGAAATTTGAGATTGATTTTTGGATTTGAAGATAGTGACGGTTAAAACAATGTCTCTTTTTGTCAAATAAAGTTTTTTAAAATGTAAAATGTTAACTATGTTAGTTTTAAATTAATAAAAAATGATAGTGACTTCTTTTTATAATTTAAAAAATTAAAATAAAAATTTTAAAACATGAAGAATTAGACTAAAAATTATTAAAAATATAAATAACAAAAATAATATTTTAATATGAAACTAATAACTATATAACTAAAAACATTAAAATGTGTCATATGAAAAGTCATCAATACTTTGTATTATTCATATAAATTAGACTTTTAAAAGTGGACAAATAATGTATTATATTATTAGTTAAAATTTATTAAAAATTATAAAATTTTCACAGACATTAAATAAAAAAAAATGATTCTCACAAATTAATGTATCAAAAGGTATGCTATTAATAAATTTTGGATTTAGGGTTAATCATTTAAACTTTTCAACCATACATTTGTCCACTAAACTCAATTTGGTCATTAATGATATGTTTAGTTTTCTTTAAAAATATGTTAACACACTTGCATTTGTCCTAAAACTAAGCTTTGGTTGAAAGTGACACTAAGATTGCTTGTGAGCGACACTAAAATTAGTTTTGTAAAGTTAATTTATAAAGTGAAATTAATTCAACGCTAAGTTTACAAACTTTAATTTAAATATACACTTAATATTTTTGTTTTAAAGTTGGTATACTTTTCAATAGAAATGCGACTGATACAAAAGATTAAATTATTACTAAACGCAACTTTGAATGAAAAACCAAATATAACTTTAATTAATTTCTTTGTCTAGTCTAGTTTTTATATAATAAAGATTAAATTACATTTCTATATCAAAGTAACCAATTGTATATTTTTAGTTTATTATTGTTAATTGCATTAATCGTGTCCTTCAAATTTGTTGAAATGTTAACAATATTATCTCTAACATTTTTTCTACTGTTAGCTAAAATTTCTTGAAAAATTATAACTTTTAGTGGTTTCACTTCTTATTAAAACATTAAACCCTAAACACTTATAATACTGCTAATACTCCTCAAGTTTTTTTTTTTTTAAAATTGGATCTCCTACATGATTTTAAAATAAAATATCAACAATTAAAAATAATATTATATATCCTTATAACACATAATAAATATAAAATATAATTTATATGTAAAAATATTTATTTATTATAAATTTTAATTTTAATTTAATTTATATATTCAAAAATATTTTTTATTATAAATTTTAATTATATAAAATAAATATTTATCTTATATATTTATAAACTAAAATACTGTGATTAAGTAATATAATATTGGTTTTTTTACAAACTACAAACAGTATATATTTAAGACATATACAGTTGTCGTTGACAAAAATAATAAAGAGATTTAAAAAAATATTTTTATTTATATTGTTATTATAAAATTGTCAATATTTATATTCTTTGTTTTGTGCTCCTTAACACTTAATAAAGATATAAAACATTGATAAAGAATGTTTTGTTTCTACGTTTTTAATTAGAATGACAATCAAATACATATTAAAATGAGAAAATTTCAAAAATTATATTAAATTAAAATACATTAATATTATCTATATCAATAATATAAATTTATTTTTTGGTAATTAATTACTTACATATTTTGTATCTAGCTTAAAACAAATATAAAATATGTAATTTATTAAAAAATTTATTAAAAAATGCATAAATAAGATCCAAACACATTGATTTATAGAAATAATTATTAATTTTAAAAATAGTTAAGAATTACATAATTAAGAAAAAAAACATATATTTCCCATTAATATTACATAGGTATAAAAAATATATTTTAATTTTAACTTAATTTTTATCAAATACATTTTATTTTAAATTTTAAAATTAAATCTCACATCTATTCCAAATAATTTTTTTATAATTTAATGGTTGATTTTAATATCACAACACATGTTATATATTTTTATTTTTTTTCAACATTTCTTATTCATAATCACATAATAATATATTAAAAATTAATTTAAATTATATGTTATAATTGATATTACTTTTAATAAAAAAATTATTGACGAATTCTTATAAAAATAACTTAGACAAAAAAATTAGAATTTAAAATTGATAAAGTTATATTTTCACACCTTTTTACCGTTCTTTTATTTTAAATATTTTGTCAAAAGCTACTTCATAAAAATATGTTTTATAACGACTGAAATACAATATAATAAAATTATAAACTAAATACCATTTCGAGCTTTTGAAAATAATTTTTTTTCTAGTTTTATAAAGATTTTTATTTTATTTTATTTTTCATTATTAAGTAACAGTATTAAATAGTTAAAAGTAGAAAATCTACGCGAGAGTCATGTGTAAATTTTGTTTATAAATAATGTTATATCTCATATACTTAACATCAAACTATTTGATAAAGAATAAAGAGTAAATTAATTATTTTTTATACACTAAATTTAATAGTATAAGCAAACAACACACAATAAATTCCATCCAATTTATTTTATTTTTTAAATAGTAATAATTGGTGTTACTCAGAACCTATTTTATCCCATGCTGTTCAGAACAAGTTACTGAGTGTTAAGATATGATGTGACTAGAGTAATAAAAGTGTGGAAAGTGAGATAATGCTACAGTGTGGTAGTGGATGACACAATTGAGAACTTCCAATGGTTTTTTCCTCTTCCTCCCTCTCCCCCTACCTCTCCTTCTTCCCCATTCCCACTCTGCTTCCTAATAACCCTATCTTCAGGTACTCCTACTTAACCCTTCTAATAAAATTTGTTTTATTTTTTAATTTCTGCTTATATTTACTCTCTTCTGTCTAAAACCATTTACCTATGTTCATCAGAAACAATACCAGGGTAATCCTGAACCAACACAATTTTCCATTATCCAAGGAAAGACCACGCTTTTCATGTTGTGCTCTAAAACCCACTTCACAAAACAGGATTTTTAGAAGGGATTTGATGCTGTTAGGCCTGACTTCGCTATCCCTAACATGGCCGCTTTCAGGTATCTCTCTTGCATTCTTTGTGTGATTTTGGTGCTAGTTAAGAAAAGACGAAATTTTAAGAACTCATGTGGATTTTGGGTTTTCACGAGGCAAGTCAAAATGCTTATAATATGCGGTGCACAGTGTACCATACTTTAGTTCACTTGCTATGTGTTTAATATGTGATACAATACAATTGAGACACATTTGTTTTATCAACGTTCTTTCTGTCTTGCAGTGACTCTTGCTGAAGAAGAGCCCAAAATGGCTTCATTTTTTGATGAAATAAATGCCTATTCTTATCTGTACCCTGTTGAGTTGCCTGCTGATAATTTCTCCTTCAAATGGTATGCCAAGTACATACATTTTATTTAGAGTAAAATGTGTTTTAAGTTCCTCAAGATTTGATCAAAATTGGTTTTAGTTCTTATATTTTAAAAATGGTGGTTTTGGTCCTTGTATTTTCTGAAATGTGGTGGATTTGGTCCCTCATCAGGTCAAAATGAAGTATAGGGTCATGGACGAAATCCATGACATTTCAGAAATACAAAATCCAGGATTTAGTGCTAGTGCATTTAACGTAGCTATATTTGGTTTACAACTCCAACAGTTTAGAAAATTTCCTTGAATATTATAGGAAGCTAACTCTTTCCATAAATTTAAAGGGTAGAATCCCGAAAGCCAGAACGGTATTCATCAGCTGCACCGCTTTCTCGTAAGTTTTGTTGTTTTACTTTGCAAGGCAAACCTCTATCTTATCAAATAATTTCAGAATAGAGGTTACACTTCATTGTTAACATGTTACAACTGCCATTTAGATTTAATAACTATCAGCTCTGTGGTTAAAACTGTCTGAATGATAGGAAGTTTTCTTTAGTCAATACTGATCTTTTGCTTATAGATACTGAATGCTTGTTTTCTAATTTTCCTTTTCTGGATAAAAATTGCTGTAAATTTCCTGCAGCTGATGCACGCCTGCGCATTGTGTCTGAGCGTGTTGACTTTATTGATAATGCCATCATTTCTGTCACGGTATTTTCTCAACCTCATGCTTATTTGATGGAGATTTAGTTATCTATTCAAGTTTTTTGTGCTAAGTTCAGATAGGTCCGCCAAATTCAAGCTATATAAAATCAAAGGATAAGAGTAAATGGACTGCAAAAGATGTTGCTGATTCAGTTTTAGCTGACAGATCTTCACTGGTAATTGGTCACTCCTTCATTTCTCATGGTTTTTATGTCCATGCTATTCTTATTGGAAACAATATTTGTACTTATTGGAATCATTTCAAACCACAAGAAACTGCTGCTGTTGCTCTGAGTATTAATTAAAATTCAGAGATTTAGCATTCACTCATCACTTACTACAGATTATCTCTACCTGCAAACCAAGGAGTGGTAGTATGGTCACAAATATTGAATGGTGTTTAAAACTTGTTTATTATAAATATAAATGGGAAGATAACATGTCAAATTAATCTTCTCTGTTTTGAGGATTTTCACAGACCACAGGTGAACAATGATGCTCCAAGAGGTTAAAATACAGTTGTCCTCTTGCATAGTTTAAGCTCTGAGTTACAAGTATTAACGTAATGTTGGAGTTTGGTTTTGCTTGTGAAATTCACATGCAAATGTACATTATTTTTCTTGCCCCTTCTTGGATCCCAGTTGGTTAGTTTACCATTTATATTCTTGGGCAAGAACACTAGGAGAATTGAGATAATAGTTTCAGTATTTCACCATCTGCAGATGTGATGTCCTATAACTTTAAATATTAGACATCCTTCTAAGCCAATAACTTTTGGATTGTGATATTAAAATGTCTCATGTTGAGATCTATATGGATTCTAATGGATTCTAATGGACTATTGAAGCACTTATATATGCAAAGTATCATGGTCTTTTGAACTTTATTGTTTAGACAGACAGAAGTAACACTCAACTGTGTACATCACAAAGTTGCATTGATTGTGATCTGCATTGAAAATCCTTCATATTTATTTCTGATAATAAACATTTTGCAGCGAGTTACCTCAAGTCAGCGCTTAGAAGAGAGTTCAGTTCTTAATACCCATTCCAGTGAAGTAAGCCTCATAAAACAATCCATATTCTGGAATTCTAATATTTAATGGATCTCTTTCTGTGTATATATGTGTGTGGGTGGGGTGGGGAGACATATCTAGTGAGAGCATGAGTAGAGTTGATCTTGGTTATAAACTATACATGGATGGTCAAGATTGTTTTAACTAATTTTAATCTTATCCATCTATTTGAATTATATGGTTGAGATTAGTTCCTGTCAGGCTATCATCTCTCACCCACTATACTTCCTATATTATTATGAGATTTGCTAAAGTGCATTCATAGATTTCCTATATTAGTAAGTTATAACTCAATTTTCTTAAAATGCATTCAATGTATAGCTTGTTCAAATACTCCTAAAAAACAGGTAGGTGCACATTAGCAAACCTGCTGATGTGGTTTGCTAATGTACACTCACCTGTTTTTTAGGTGTATTTTAGCAAGTTACAGTTTCGGTTTTCTTAATAGACACTCAAGGTGTAACTTTTTAAAATATCATCATAAAAAACAAGTGGATATATATAAAACATGTTAGATCAAATAAATATCTGCTGATTACATGCATTTAATATAAATAGATGTCTTCAAATAAGAACAGGAAGATCTCCAAACATGTGTTTGTTTGTTAATGATAATGAATATTCCAGATATTAAAAGTGTTACTACATTTACATATTACGTTTTTAAGTTGAAGTTTATGCATAGTGGAGCTTATATGTCTGTCTCCTCACAGATTGATGGTGAGATGTACTGGTGTTATGAATACCTTGTTCGTAAAGCACCTTTGAGACTTGTAAGTACTTCCTTTTGGTACATTTTTTTTTTCATGGAAAGATGTGGTATATGTAATGATTACCTTTGATTTGTAAATGATGATCATACAGACTGATGAATCAAGCACTTACCGGCATTATCTTGCTTCAACAGCTGAAAGAGATGGTATATCTTCTATTTTATTTCACCTTTGTGCATCTAATATGGGACTGTCTGCATATTCATATAAAGTGCTTGAAAGCTCCTGATGGAAATGATTTTGTTCTCTTTTCCATTTCTCATTCAACTAGAGCCATGCTTGTTTCAGACATACAAGGAACAATGGGATGTAAAACAAGACAATTATATTTCTCTTATATTTTTATAAGATCACCAATGAGCTAATTCACATGCCATTTTTCTCTTTATGCTACTTCTGAGGTTCTCAATTTATATTCTGTTTTTGGTGTTGCATTTTATAAATTATCATCTGCTATTACTAAGCATTTGATTGCAGGTTATTTGTACTCTATCAGTGCTTCAACTGTCAGCCCGCGGTGGGAAAAAGTACCCTTTCTCTCTCACTCACTCACTCTCTCATTTCTGCATGTGTGTTAATGTTTATTTGTTGAAATGATTATATAAGAACCTTTAGGAGCAGCATAAAAACAGTTAGCAAATGAACCTAAACATATCTAGCAGTTCCTCTGCCAATGATCAAAATGTATCTAGTTCTTCAAGTTGACAGTAGTTTGATCATCAATATAAACGCTGATTGAGAACAGGTCATACTTTTTAATTTTAATGTTTCTAGAAAAGAATAAAAGAAAGTTATTCAATTATCAAAGGGGATTGTAGAACCTGAAAATCAATGGCTAGGTGAATTTTTCTTTATATTTTTTTAAAAAAAAGAGTATATGTCTAGAAGAGGTAACAAAAGCAAATGGTTTGATTTTTACCAAAATTAATGAATGAGTTGAAATGTTGAAGACCTACAGTTGCATATGAAATCTTCCGTACCATATTTAAGTTTGACCTTTCTTTATGATTTTCAAGGCTCGGAATCATTCTCTAGAAGTAATGGATTAGCTTTTAACTAATTGGAATTTTTTTAATTAAGATCAGTAGTATTTGATTCCTCACTTACAAAAAAGCTCTTGTGAGTTATAGGTATTTATGGAGGAGTTAAATAAGAGAACTTTTACGAGCCATAAGTTGATTTTAACTCGTACAAGTAGTATGGTGCATGTTACTTTTATGATTCATTTTATTTTTCTTCTTCTCTTTGATGTATATTGAGAAGCTTATCTAAAATGTGGCTCAAAGTGTTACTGCACTAAATAGAATTTCTTTTTGGGTGGCTTTAACCATACAATATTTGATGCAGTTGGGGCCTTTCCTTGAAAAAGCGGTGAGTTCGTTTCGTCTTCTTAGCCCA
The DNA here is from genome assembly GCA_026544285.1 of Pachyrhizus erosus. Lineage (NCBI taxonomy): Eukaryota > Viridiplantae > Streptophyta > Magnoliopsida > Fabales > Fabaceae > Pachyrhizus > Pachyrhizus erosus. The sequence continues at coordinate 24,377 of JAMLFT010000104.1, read as the reverse complement.
ACAGAAAATTATGTTCCTCCGTACAAAGATCCCTGGAGATTTTGGTGAAAACTCAAAAGTTATTTTTTATTGTACTCGTGATGATTTTTTTATCATGTAATCATTTAATTGTTCTTCCAAGAAGTCAAATTGATATAGCATTCCTTATTTTTTGGGTTATCTCGCAAATTTTAGTTGTTAGATTATATTGTTGCGAAGAGATGAGAGCAGAACTTGAGGCTGAGGCCTCGTAGATGTACCTTTACATCGTTTGGATAATGAAACAATCCAATGTCGACAATAACACACGTTTTCCTTTTTCAATCTGTTATAACTGTGGTAGTTCCGTTTTCTTTCAATTTTTTTATTAATAGCAATTGTTTTTCTTAAGCTTTATTTAGATTTCTTACTTGTCCAATTCGTTTTGAATAAGATTTTTTTTCTATTTTCTAAAGGTTTTTTTGGTACAATATTTTATGCATTTTTTTTTAATAAAAAAAATGAGCCATTAAATTCCTTTAAAATGTCAATTTTATAAATAAATACATTGAATTTCAATTGTCTTAATTAATCTATATCGTTTTTATATTTAACATTTTTGTTGAGGTTAAATTGTCAATAGAGAAGTGATTTTATCTGTTTTAACTCAAATCTCATTAATTAAAGAATTTTTCATAATTCATTTTTTCAAATGCTGAATTATAATAAAATGGTAAAAGTACAATTTTAGTTTTTTTAATTCAATTCACAATTCTGATTCAATTTTTTAAAATAAATTTTTTATTAAATCATCAATTTTCGATGTTAATTGGAAAACATTGATTATTAAGTCATATGACTATAATTATAGATTTTTAATTAAATTTTTACTAAATTAAATATTTTATTAATCAAATTAATAATTAAAAATTAATATTAGTGTCTTGTTAACAATTTAGTGGTCAACATGTTTTTATTAACAGTTATCATTTTAAAAATTAATGGTTGAATCAAAATTATTTATTTTAAAAAATAAAAATTAAATATCTATATTTTTTATTTGACTAAAATTACTAATTGAATAAAATAAAAATAAAATTATATTTTAGCATATTCTAAACTTTAAAAAAGTAAAATAAAAGAAATTAAAAAGGAACCAATATGTGAGATATTTGTATTATCGTGTTTCGTTAGTTTAGAATTTATTATATTTTAATATTTAAAATGAATTATAATAAAAATAAACAAATTGTTGAAACTCGATAACAAATTAATTTCCAAAATAACTAGTTACAAGATCTCCTTGATTTTTTATCCTTCGGAGTTTAGAAACCATGGACGAAAAAAAAATGTCAGTATTATGGAGGAACAAAATTTTATACGTACTTAAAAAGGTCATTGAAATACTTAAAAAAAAATTGAATTTAAAATATGTTATAATACAAGAAAAACAATACAAAATAAAATAATACGTTATAAAATAACTTTTTATCCAATAATAAATAATGAACATCACAAACAAAATAATATAAAATTTACTATAATATCCTTTTTAATATTAATTATATTAATTATATTAATACAACTCTTATTATATTATAGTTACACAATTTCTATTAATTGTTAGAAGTTTCATATGTTATGATCAAAAGCATGATATTTTCTATTTTATGATTCTACTTAATTATCTTTTTAATCTCTATAGTTGTAACAATTTTTTTTTATCTTTATAGTTTAAAATATTTAATTTTGATCTCAATAGGTGGAAAGTTTTAACTCTTGATTCTTGCTATTTTAAATCGTGTAACACTGTTATATGTAAAAGCTTTAAAACTGTTACATAATTAAATGTCTTAATTTTTTGATAAATTTTCACGGTCAATTTTAATTTTGTAAAAGTTTTTAAAAGATTTAAAAATAATGATATTAGACTATTTTAAACTACAAAAATTAAAAAGAAAAAAAAATTGCAATTATAAAGATTAAAATAAGATATTTCAAACTATAAAGATTAAAAGAAAAAGTTATTGTGACAGAGAGATTAAAAGGATAATTAATCCTTCCTATTGTTAACAGAGAAAGTGAGACCGAGGGAGGGATATATGGGTAGGTGAGAGAAGATATTGGTGGGAAATAAGAGAGATCTGATTACGTATGTCTAGCAAGAGTTGTTCGATGGTCCTGACTTTTGAGGCTGAAAGAAACAACCCCCTCTTACACTGCATCCTCATTATAACTGTGCTATACTCTTTTTCATTAATGCTGAATTTCTATACAAAACTAAGGTGGAATGATTCATGAATTTAGCTTCTACCGTATTAACAAGGTTAACCTGAGCAAAAGAATGATATGCATCTTCACTGCTTCTATCTATACAAAGAGTACCCCAAAAAATTCCCTCTCTTTGAACAAAACATGTGAGGTAAGTTTGATAGGAATGTATTTAAGCTCCAAGGTAAGACTAATTTTCCCAAGGAAGGTTCAGATGTTATTTGGATGTTAGTTAATCCTGGGATGCAGAATATTCAAAAAGTACGCATTTGGAAGATCCATACTTTAGGCACAGATGCAAACGACTTGTAAGTTCATAGGTCAAGATCCATTCCATTGCCATCTGTGACTCTTTCATTTGCCTAACGAGTCTGGCCTGCAAGAAAAACAGTTGCTTTAGATAATAATAATAATAAGCTTACCGGTGTGTAACAGTAGAGCTTGCAGTTCCAACATTGAAAGGATTTGGCAACTCATGAATGCATCTACATGTGATGTAAGAACAACTAGATATGTGTTATACTTCAGCCTGTCTGGTTAATGACAACCAAACATTTTCCCATGAATATGATGGAAACTGAGACTTAGGGACAGTTATGACAATTATGTAGCAAATGACTGTTTTAGAAATTAGTTCTGTATTAGAAACTCAAATAACTGCTTTAGAAAACAGTTCTGTACTAGAAATTGCAGAATGGTAGTTATATGTAGAAAATAGCTGACGGTAGTTATGTATTAATATGTCATGTAATTAGGAGTGTGAAGACAAGTTATTTGTATTTTGTGGACAGAGAATACTCTCTGTAGCCTGTAGGAGACTTTTGTCTCTGGGACTGCAAGTGCATTGTTGTATTGTATGTGATAAGAGACTTTAGTCTGAGACAGAAAGTGTATTGTTGTATTGTGTGATTTCAGTGTTCAATATTATATTTTATTTCTTTTATAAATTGATGTTCTATCAAAATGATATGACAACCCACTTGGCCAGAAAAAAAAACTGATAAAAAGCTAACCCACATGATTATATCAAGCGAATATTAAGCAAAAAAAGAAAATAAAACATAAGGAAAAAAATCCCAGTTTAGGAGTAGTTAATTATTCAGCCAATTAATGATGTCTACACTCCAAAGAGTCATTAATAAGTAACCATTTATTATTCCTAAACTAATATATACATGAGAAAATAGTATATGCATTGATTGTGTAAAGGGATTTTACATGGTCATCTAATTACAAATTGTTATATATGATAAGTTTGTTCACTTTTACAATAACTATCTTAAAAGTCATATTTATCATGATTTTTTGTTGGTTGACAGTATAATTTTTTTTACACTGAAAGTACATAGAGATTGTACTATATATAGGTATATACTAAGAATACCTTCTATGTTCTTCTCCATTACATTTTAACTATCACGATCAAAATAGAGCTTTTGTCATCTGTTGTTTTATTTACGAAGAAATATTACAAGTAATAATTTCCCTCTATAGATACAGATTGATTGACAAGAGAAGCTGGCTGAAATTATAGAAATCCAGTTCTTCGAAAGAAAAACTTTGAAATATGAACTAATTTGATTATAATTACCTGAACATGTTTCCCAAGCTGGACTTCAACATCTGTACCAAATGATAAATTGGCAGCAAGTAACGTGAAAGGATCTACCAAAGCACCAGAAGAAACCAAACTAGGAATCTGAGGGGCGTAAACCAGCTTCCACTTAGCCATGCCAAACTCTCCCTTCCCCTCTATTCGCGGCATTAGTTTTTCAAGAGTAGCAGTTGCAAGCTTTTCAAATGCAAGTTGACCATTGCTTTCCAAAATGGATTCTGCTAACCGACTATCAAGTCTTCTGGCAACCTGCATGGGTTAAAACAATTAACAAGACCATGTTGCCAGAAGGAAAATAGTAGAAAATATGGAATATTATTGATTGATAATTAACTGTGAAGGGATTCCTCCTTTTTATAAAGAGGAATTACATTAGGTGATATCCTAAAATAGGGAAACCGAAAACGGAGCAGAATAATTATACAGAAACAGAATAATTACACAATCAAACTTAATTGCAGAAATATTTCAGGGAATCAAATAGAGAATTAACCTCTTTTGACACCTTGTCAACAAAAAAAATTGAGAGCATTGATCTTTCATAGGTGAAACTATTGACTGACTTGAAAACTTAAATTAGTTAGAGCAACTTTTAGATCGAGCACCACATGGAGATTTTCTGTGGCCATAACATGGTGAAAGTGAAATCCAATGTGCACACACAATGGTCCAAGATTTTAAGTTACTTGTCTGGCTTCAACCGGGGATTTTAGGGTATGCTTGACCCAGCTTGTTTTTAGCTTAACTTTTCCTTATAAGTAAAAGCTGGGCCAAACACTAAATGTTATAAGCTCTTGAAAATAAAAGTAGCTTTTATAAAAGCCACTGTGAGGAGCTTTTTATCTACTTATGCGGAGCATATTTTAACAACTCACTATTCCATTCCCAACTAAGACAAAACCCATAAATCTCATAATAAATAAATAAATAAAAACATAAAATGTGTCAAAGAGTATCCCTCCAAAATAGCTATGGCGTCACATGCATATAGATCCAAACAGCTAAGGCATCAGTGGTAAATCTAATATAAACAGTAGTGATACATCTAATATGAACAACCGCAATGGTACATTGTAATGTAAACATTGTATACGGGGAGAAAGAAAAAGTTACATGAGTCCATGATTTTTTGTTTGGTGTTAAACCCATTGTAATTTAAAACTAAAAGTAAAAATAAGCTCTACCTATCCAAACAGCTTTTTAGCTTAAAATTAACTTTTAAGAAAAAAAATAAAAATGATCCAAACAATTTTACCTTAAATTTTAAAGCTCTTTTTTTTTTAACTTAAACTTAAAAAGTAACTTATAAGTTGAAAAATAGCTTGGTCAAACGCACTCTTAGAGCTTAATCAGCTCAAGGACCTTCCAAACCTAAAAAGACTGGATTAGTTGATCCTAAACCCTAAACCCAATAAGGTGGATATGGGACCTCAAGTTTCAAATATGATTACGATTTACAACTCTTTATGTGGTAATGCTTAGTGAATAGATCACAAAAATAACTGAAGTGGCTCATACAATTATGAGATTTCATTCTTTTAAAAGTTGTTGTGAGATGAGTGAAGTTGTTGTCTTGCTATTGAGAATGCCTGTGATTGATTTTTTTCATATGTTAATACAGACCAAAGTTTAGAAAGCCAAACATAGAAAACAAAAATCAAAGTTGCACTGTCAGAGCAGGAGGCAGGAGTCTCCTAGAACAGACAGAGCAAGAAGTCTGATACATCCAACAAATTCCAAGTGCAAACAAGTTTATATTTTCCCCTTGCATGGTTTTTTTTTTTGTAGATCAACATGACACCGAAGCTTGCAGGTAAGTGTAACTTTTCAAAAAGACCATCATACGTATGCACCTTATTTGTGTTGTGTTTGACAATGACAACACATATTACAAGTTGAACACAGCACTGAAGTTTAGAGTTCCAGATTGATCAAGCAAGATAACAGAGAGCAGTGTCATTTACCTCAATTGGTGACAGTGTATCCTGTTCTACAAAGTCCTGCCAATTGCTAGCTCGATGGTGAATTCTATATTGCCTCTCAGATCCAACCAAGGTTAAATCTAGCATTGGATCAAGTCCATAATCAGGCTCAAACCTTGCAATATTGAGATGCTCCCGTTTTAACCTTAGCTGCATTTAAAATGAATTTTTATCAACCAAATAAAATTGACAAACCTAAACAATGGTTTCAAAGTTAGGGAGAAAATGAAAACAAAACTAGCCAACAAGAAACCGCAGGTTACTGTTCATAAGAGTTGCAAAATAAAACATCACACAAACCTGTGTTGCAACTAGATCAACTTCACCATTTTCAAATGCCAGTATGCCCCTAGGTTTTATACATTTGGAATGGGCAAGACCATTCAACTCTAGCTCTCCACTTACAGCAAAATTAAGAATCAAAGGATAAACTATCTTCAATTCTGGTCCAAGCACAAGCTTCAAATCACTAAGGCTGATTCCTATATTTGGTTGTATCTGCACTTCGCCTGTATCCTTTTCCACCTGAATTGACTCATTGACTGCCACACGTGTTTTTTTTAAAGGAAAATATCATCATATACCTCAAAAAGTAGACATTCTTAAAAATATAACACAGTGAACTCAACTATTTTTTCAAATAACACAAGCACATGCATAGATAAAGCAATCAAATTGTCGTGAGTTATTAGCAATTATTTGATAGATGTTTTTTGGGTATTATAGATCAAATTATAGGATATAGTGTTTATTATAATTGATTTATCTTTGAATTTTTCTCTGTCCCTTACTTTTCTCCTAATATGTAGCAGATTGGTTTCCTATTCTAGACCAGTTCTATCTATAAATTAGCTCACATAATTCTAAATTGACAGATTGGTCTTATTGTTATAGCTCATGTTCTTACAAGACTCCAAGTAGCAAATGTCTTTACTAAGAAGCTTCCTCATAGTAGATTCTAAAAGCTAATAGGCAAGATGTGAATAATTGATATTCATTTACCAACTTGGGGGGAAGTGTTATAAATAGTAGAAATATCCTGGGGGATCCAAAAAATATTTGATTTCTTTCCTTATTTCCTTATTTTACATAGTTTCCTTATTTCCTAATTTAGGGGACAGTTGTTCCCCTATAATAGGAAGATTAGAGCATGTAATTTTTGTGATACGCATTAATAAAATATGTGTCCTTTCAGCTATTGCAACTATTTAGATTGAATACATGCAGAGTCCTTATATTATGTGACAGTGCTGAAATCCAGAGTCACATCTAATGCTATAGAAAGGGACATGAGAGTGATACTTTTACAATAATAAGCAAGTCAATTCTGATTATAGAGAATTATTATAAGGAAATGGCAGATCACATGATAAAGCAATGAGCATGTAAAGTATTACCAAAGCCAGAGGATTGAGCATTTTTGGTCATCAAAGAAGCAGATTCTGAGCCAAAATACCGTGAAATATATGTTGAAGCAAATGATTTATCAACGCCACCACCAGGAATTGCAGACTGATATGATAGGAATCTATTTGAAGCAGCAGCACCTTTATCATGTGGCAAATATACTTTTCCATGACTGAGTTTAATATTTCCAGAAATGTTAGGTTGCAATATGGAACCAGTTATTTGCACCTGGGAGTTGACCTGGCCACTGACAAAAGCAGAATTTTTTTAAATAAGAATCATATAAAGCAAATAAAATCTAAGTTACATTGTCAAAAGTCAATAATATTGGATATTTAATGATCACATCAGCTATATACATCCATTAATAAGTCAAGACATAACTTAGATCCCTTGTGCCAGAAGTTAAAAAAGCAACCTTAAAATATTTTTTGCCTGCACTTCTAGAACTTCACACTTAAACTCAATCTTGTCATCGAGGGCTGCTTCCTTAGTTCTGAGAGGAAGGTTCCCTTTTACAAGCAGCTTTCCTTTTCTGCCTAGCCTACTCTCCAGTGAGGTGATGGATAACCTGTTTGATTTCATGTGCACAGTTCCACCAAAGTTGGTCAGTGAATCTTGGAACATGGGTGAAGATATAGATGCCCTACGGAATGATGCATATCCATTAAGCACTGGTTGGTCAACTGTACCTCTGGCCTGTTAAGTCAATCCACATGACAATACTTTAGAGAAGTAAAAATAATTATTCAACAAAAATTTATTGATCTCACACACCTCAAGCATGATATCAGCATAGCCGTGAAGCCAATTGGCATAAGGAGTTAAAGCTGTTACCAGCATCATTCCCCCATCTTTTATATCAACATCAACCCTGACTTCTCTACCATCTAAAGTTTGCCAATTTAAACCTTTAAGGCTTTCTGCTAATCGAGTATTCCAACCTTCTTCATTTCTGTGTCTAGAAACCTTTCTGTCTCTGGCATCATTGGTGGTCCCTGTGTTCTTCATTTTCACCCATTTAGGAACCCAAGTAGCTCTACTCTTATCTATTTCTACATCTTGCTGCAACATATTACTTTGAAAAAAAGTAACAGGAATAGCTCCTTGAATTAGTACATGACCATTCTGGATCAAAGGTTCAAATTTTGCATTGAATAGAAAACGGCTGGTTGAGGTTAGAGAGACAACAACTTCTGCTCGTTCAAGAACAATTCCACCAATGGCACCATCAAGGAGCCTAATTTGAGCATCACATTCTGGTTTTGCTAAACTTCCTCTAACATCTCCTTCCATATGCAAGATTCCCCTAAGGGGTGCTAACAATTGCCGCAGAGAACGAACAGCATTCATTGCTGTAGAGTCAATGATCTGAACTACTGTTGGTATCAGACTTACAGGAAAATGTAAGATAGAAAAATGAAGATTGGTTTTGGGTCCTAACAAAGTTCCATCAGCATGAATTGTGGCATTATCCTTCTGTATAGAAATTTTCTCCAGGTGGAGACCATCATCAATACTAAAAGTACCAACTGCCAAGAGACGCTGAGTTTTGTATTCTCCCCACTCCCAATCTTCCCCATGAAAGTCAAATTCTGCCTGAAATGGAATTGAATAGAAAGCCAAACTTCAAAAAGTAGATGATTTATGCTAACTCCCAATAATGCAAATAACAATAAATTTTTACCAGGGTGTCTCCATTCCCTCCACCACTGGCATTGAGAGAACCATGCCAGCGACCTTTGAGTTCAAGTAAACCAGGAAGGCTCAAATCTTCAATAACATCATTTGATGGAGCATGATGATCCCTTATCAACTGCAAGTTGAATATCATTATTGACAAAGAAACGTCAATTTTTGCAGTGATTACCATTTAGATAACAAATGATATGAATTAATAAATGGACAAAACTTAGATACAGTTTGATAGGTGCTTTTGGTGTTGCTCTCCAATCAGAATTAGAGTTTTATCTTGGTAATCTATGTTGATATTTAATGTAAACCTTTATTACACAAATTATTAAGGTAAAACTTCAATTTTGATTAGAGAACAACATCAAAAGCACCTAAAAAACTACATCTAAGTTTTTTCCTTAATTAAACATTACATGCCCACTTCATACTGGGAGCACAAACTCAGATGCATCAAGTATTGTGGCTTTTGCAAGGAAAATAAAATATAATGATTGCTTCATGATACCTCCAACAGTTGTTGAGTGCTGTTAGAATATAATCCCATTGACTGCAAACTTTGAATAAAAAAGTCCTACAAGTGACATGGTAACATGCACAATTAGTATTCTATTTCTTTAAAAATTAAGTATACAGGATAAACCACAGGTTTTAAGGTAACAAACATTAAAGTATTATGTTTTCTCAGGGTCTATATAAGTAATAAACAACTAACAATCATTAAAATGTTCAGCAAATACATAACTGCAAACATATATAACAGACAATTACAGGAAAAAAATTATTTCAAATATGTTATTGAAACCTGAATGTTCTACTGATTTACAATTATAACTCACAAAACAGAGGCTGATTAGAAACAGAAGCAAGGTGATATAATGCTTATATATTCAGATTCTTCAAACCTATAGTTGTTGCCCAAGTTGAATTAGGTATGCATTTTCTAACTTATGGGTTTACTTTCTTTAAGTCCAGTAAGGTTAGTAAATTTAATTATGGCTTCACTTTTTGAGTTCTCAAAAGAATAATCTGTGGGAGAAACAATGATTTAGGAGATAAATATTTGTTCTAGGAATAATAATTAATAACAATATGACACCAGTAAACCTCCAAGAAAACTAGTACTTCACATATGAAGACTTGCGGACAATACAATACAATACAACAGCATTGAAGCCTTATCCCAACTGGGTGGGTTCAGCTACATGCACACAATACTATCTAGAAACAAAGTCTTGGCAACGTTAATGCATCGGTAACAACAATAATAACCAGGCCCTATACCACTCAATAGGGTTGGCTACATGGCACACTTAATGGTAATGGGCTGTATAAAAAATGAAATTTTCAGTATAACTATTTAGAGTTTCTTGTCTTTTTTTCAGTAGTTTCTCCTAAACTTTTATGTCTTATTTAAAAAATTATCATATAACAAAACTTCCTAAATATAGATGCAGATAAACCAACCCCTCCAATAGAGTTTAGCTCTCACTTACCTGGATTTCACTGTCCTCTAGCCTTTTAGATGCTAGAGTTTGACAACTACATTTTTAGGATATAATGCTTAAAATTGATAGAAAATCATAGGGAAAGAAGTCTAATTCCATCTTTGTCGGATGCAAATATTCTTGTTATTTTACAAAGAAATTATTTAACTGGTTATAAAACTTCAATTTGATACAAAAGTCAGATAGAATGTCATTGTTATGTACATTCGTTGTTTAATCAAGAGTGATATTTTTATTGTTAATTCAATGGTAAGCTTTAAAGCTTTCAATAAGCAAAATTAAAATATCACCATCAGATTTGTACTTGATTCAAATTGAATTTGGCTTTCCTCTAGCCTTATATCAACCCTTTTTTTGGAAAAAAAAAAAAGCTTTTGGTTTGAGTTGGGGCAGGAGAAGTACATTCAAATAAACTTGAAACCTTGAATAGTAAAATTGTGATATTCTATGGTTTTCAATAGCACCAAATAAACCATGCAGCTAGAGTCCTGAATTAACCAACTCACATTTACAAAGATAGAATCATTAGCAAGGTATCTAAATCAACAAATTTAGAATCTGACTAGTAATGATATATAAAAGCATAATACAACCTTTGATCTGGAAAGAACAGCAGGATCCATACTTCGAGAAAGAAGTCTTGCAAGAGGAAGCATCTCAGCAACCTCAGCTCTGGGAACTTCAAGTTTCATTCTCCACCTACCCATTGAGGATATAACACTACCAAAATGCCCAGACAAGAACCTTTTTAAAAAGCCATCCCCTTGTATGTCAACAGGGTGACGATCTCGAGTGCCAGGTAATACATATTCACCTTGCATTTCATAATAACTGTAGCTTTGTTCCAAAACAGTTTTTTCAATAGTGATCTGAACAATGGAACACCAACTGACAATCAGTAACAAACATAACATAATTTAAAGTTCTGAAGCAGTTTTTATCTGTGCAACATAACCACAACATAAAGTTGTTACTCATTACGATGACAATGATTCATAAAACAGGGTCATTTCTGTTGCAATATTCTCATAATGAGTTTGAGCTTAGCTCAACCCTACAAACTGACTTGTAAGGTGAAGGTTATCCTTTAATTATATACACTACTTTGTCTATATCTTACTTGTAAGGTGAGGGTTATCCCTCAATTATTTACACTACTTTGTCTATATCTGTACTTGATGTGAGACAAAGCCACCACCCTTGAGGCTGCAATTTAGGCAGCCTCCAAAAAGAGGCCACAACTAAGGCAGATTAGGGGTGACTGCAATTAAGGTAGCTTTTCAACACCTATAACAGACTACAACTGTTCTAACAGAATGACAGCTGGCTAACTAATGCTGACTCAGCATCTGAGTCAGTGCTGAGTCAGCTTATCACTAATGTACAAGATACAGAGAATATTCTAACACAGAGATATACTGAGTACTCTATCAATTGGGAAATTATTACCCACGCTATATAAAACACTCCGTTGACACACGGATTTAGTCACATTTAATGCTTTCTCTTCTTCTCAACATAAGATAATGAACTTAGGAACTCACAACATCTCCACTCCACCTAGCTGCCACATCCAGGGCTTCACCAAGCACTCCATTGAATTTTGGCTGAAGTACAGATATGATTCCTTGTCCTCTTCTTTTTTGAAGATTAAGCTGGATTTCTGCCTGCAAAAAAAAAGGCAACCGGCTAAAAAACACCTTATATTATTTTCATTAAATGACCATTAAATAATGCCTTGATCAGGTCACCATTCAGGCAGGACTGAACAAAAAAAGGGAGAAGTGAAGAGGTATAAAAGAGGCAACAAATCTGATAGAAACATCAAAAGTATTAGAATTATTTTCCTCTAAATTTTATGCTATGTGTCCATTTTTCATCCATGTGCATCTTTGCTATGTTTTATCTTAGAAATATCCGTACTGATATGGAAAAAGATTCCTCCATTTGATGTCCACTTTTCTTTTCCCAAAAATCCAGTTTGATTTTTATTGTAATTGAAACCCAAAAAACCCCATCATTGTAAAGCAACCACAAAGTGCATCCTAGATACACTCCCTACTTTTACGTTTTAAGGAATTTAATTTTAAAACTACTTTTATAAATTATGGTTTATATGTCAGTTTTCAAATATAAAAAGAAAATTTGTCATGTCTTTATATGATTAAATAAAAGTATATTCTTTTTTACCACCAACACATGTACCTAATCATTAATAAAAATATTCTAGGCTTTCTCCGAATAACTTGAACTTCTGGGATGCTGGTCCTGGTCCTTAACACTGATTAGAACCTACTGTTTTGTGTACATTCTTTAAGACCAAAGGGCTTTTACATAAGCAGGAATATTAGAGATTTAACTACAAATAACCATTGCTTGATTTTGTAGCAGTTTAAGATTTAGAGATGGTTATCAACTACTAATAATCATTTTCCTGTCCAATAAGCCATCTTACATTTACTCTAAAAATCTAGGGTCAAAACCTCAAGATGAACAACTCGTGCAGAACAGAATATTGAAAACTGTCTAATCTCCCTGACAAAACCAGGTCAACTTCATTATGATTAAAACGGGCATAGGAGGTTACAGCAAAGGACAAGGATGATAAGGAATTATGAAGTTAAATAGGTAATATTACGACTTACCCTCTGTATAGTTCCCTTGAGAGAAGCAAGCTCCAGCTCATCAAGTGGAAAATGCCATACCTACAAGTACAACCCACAGAAGCAAGAAAAATGAAAAGAGCAATTTTCAGCATTAACTTTTGGGCTAATATTGAGTGCAGAAAAATATGCCAACATAGAAACAAACATTGGACCCAATATTTAAATATAAGTACCTCCAAGCTAGCTGAATGACATGGTTGAAAATCTACATTAGCCCCCAACTGCCCCTTATGAAGGGAAATAGACACCAGTTGTTGACTTTTCAGACCACTTTCACCATTGAGCTGTAGTGGCCCAATAAAATCCACCACAAGACTTTCATCAGGCCTACCAGAGGCATTCAACTACACTTGGATAAAGAATGGAAGTTAGAAAAACTAATATATTAGTATATATAGCCAGACAATCTGAAATTGTTTTCCATAAGGTTGTCCAGAACTTGCAGACATAAAGATGTCTACCTTTCATAAAATAAATATATTTTTGAAATATGGAGACTACGGGGAAAGTTTCCTTTTGCAATTAAATATATATATAAAGATTATATTGTATACTGTACAAAGGAGAAATATGAACACTAAAGATAATTCACATGTAGATGATTTGACCTAGACTTAAAACTGTAAGTTGATATCTCAATCACTTTTCTTATGTGACAAAAATCATAAGCAAAGCAAGGCCAGCATAAATTGGAAGGCAGAAGCAGTATAACCAGTTCCCAAGGTTCTACCACTGAAGAACCAATTCATCCTCTAGAAGAGTTTCATCTTGAAGGCCAAATCCAACCTTTTTAATTTTTATTTTTGAAAACAGCTGGATTCATCAAACTGCTATATATCTAGAGATCTCATCTATCAAAATATCAAACATAATAATCAATGGATATTTCAAAAAGTATTTCTTGGTAAAAATATTGCAAGGAACAATTAACCATTCAACTGATTAATTAAGGCAACAAGCAGTTACTTATTAACAACTTTTTCAACACATTAGCCAAATAACTGCTCATGAATTTAAAATACCTTTACCAAGAACTTCTTCCTCCCATCCCCATCATATTTATTAAATTCAAATCTCTTTAGAGGAACCTCTAGTCCATGGTCCCCCCCCCCCCCCAAAAAAAAAAGAAGAAAAGATAAACAGAATCCTTCCATGATTGAACTACAATGTAAAACTTCCAAGCAGTTTGTTAAATTCATAATATCTCAAGATGAAACATTTTTAGGAAGAGAAAATTTTATTCATTACCTTGATACACTCAGGAGAAACACTCAACGACCCAGACAACTGAGGCGCAAGCATCAATTGATTCAATTTGAGACCAGAGATTGAAACCTCACCAACAAGACTATCTGCATTTCCTTTCTGCAACATTTGCACATGCTGCTTGTTCTTGTCAAAATTTTGTTCAATGATAGTGGTATTAGGTTTTAAAACCTTTCCCTGAAACTTGATTCTTCCGGTTGCTTTCAAAATCAAAGGTCTTGGAAAATCCAATGTATAAGGAGTAACCAAACTAAAGAGTTCAAATCCATGCATGTGCAAATCAAACTCAACTACACCAACAGTAAATGGAATGGTTCTCGGTGCATAAAACTCTTCTCTTTTAAGAGAAAAACTATCAGAATAAGCTGTTTGAACTTTCATATGCAAATCAAATGCATCTGAAGCAGAATTAACAGTAACGAAATCATGTGAGATTATGATATCTCCTCTAGCATCACTAAAAGACCTTTCTGCCGTCAGTGCAGTCCATTTTATATCAAACCTCCTGCAATTAGAAAAACAATGATAAAAACAACTCATATTGAGACAGGAAAGTATTAACAAGTTGGGACAAGCCAACTTGAAGTACAAGAGATATCCATGATCAGGAAGCAGAGAAATGATTGATAATATAAATATATAATAAGGAACAACATTACTGAATCCAAATCAGTAAAAACTAATCATAACTGAAAAGGGAATAATCTTACGGTCTTGAAAGAGATCCTGAAAGTTTTGTGTTTTCACTTAAAACCCCAAATTTGAGTGGCATCAAATGATGATAATTGGGAATATAGCGAAGTATAATTTTTTCAAAGGCCAAATTTCCAGAGAAGTTTGCATCTATTGCTGTCTCATCATCCTCAGCCTGAGAATAAAATAGTATACATTAGCAGGGATGAGGGACAAATTGTAGTGAAAAATGGCACAAAATATACATGGGAAAAGATATTCACAATCTGATTTTTTTTTTAGCCAAATCAACGAAACCCGCTAATATACTGGTTTGTGAGTGTGAGAATCACAACCTTTTGGTGTGTGATTGTCACTTGACTGTGCCATATAGATTATGGAAGACATTTAAAGTGAATGAGAAAGAGTAAATTAGCATCCTTAGCAAACAGATGATAAAAACTGCAAATAGTTTATTGATAAAATTTCTCCTCTTCCTGAAAAACAGTCATAAAATAAATCTGTATGATGGTGGCAAAATCACATGACTGTGCCAAAGCTTACAAGAAATACCTCCACTCTCATAGTGCTAACTATTTGCTTAATAAAAGCATGCTATCTCATGGCTAAAAAGAAAAAATGCATGCTTTCTAATAGTTTACAGGTAGCAATATACCTCTGAACATATCCATACAGTTCCAGCTCCTCGAATTTCACCACCATCCACAAGGCTTGCCCTAATTCCATACAAATCAGCAATCTGTGCTATGCAGTGGAAGTGTTACCAAACATAAACAATGAGTCACAACTCAGGACCACCGCGTGCAAAAAAATTATTATCACTTTCAACTTACACAGTTATCAGTGTTGAAAGTGAAATTGGCAGATACATGTGAAAATGGTACACGATCAAATGCTGCCAACGCTCCAGCCTCCTTACTTTTAGCAAGTGCTTCAGATGCTACAGTTGTAGGAGTGTCAACATGCAAAGAGGAGAATGTCCCAGAAACCATTCCAGTTCCCACAAATATAGGAGTATCCAGTGGGCCTTGACAATTAAATAGAGCAGTCATCGATCCTGCTAGCTGCAATAAATAAACTTAAATTATGAAAAAAATTAAAAATACAAGGATTAATATTGGATAAGCTAATACTTTGGTTAAATTACAAATTTAGTCTCTACACTTCACTGTTTTTTGTTTTAGTCCTTACATAAAAAAAAACCTTGCATTTGGTTCCTTTAAGGAAAATAATTTATGAATCAACCCCTGTTGTTCATTGAAATTATAACAGTGTTAATTTTGTCCCTATATTTTTTTCATTTTAATCCCTTAACAAAAAATAAAATTAAAAAATTGCACTCCAGTTTGGTCCCTACATGTAAGAAACTCTATACATAACTCCCTACACATGAGATACTGTTTTTTCTTTTGGTCCTTATATGAAAAATACTCTCATGCCATTATAACTTCAGTAAATGATGGGGATCAATTTTGTTAAAAAAAATCATATAGGGATCAAAATGTAGGGTCTTCATGTAAGGACTTGTTGAGATCTCACATAGTCACATTGACTTTAGATATGGCCAAAGTAGAGCCTATAAAGACTGGCAATTCGCACCTTATGAGTTAGTTTTTGGGGTTGAATTAAATCTGACCCAAATTCAAGAGGACTAAAACAAAAAAATGAGGCAGCTGTACAGACCAAAATTGTAATTTAACCTATTACTTATGAAAAAAAGTTGAAATTGACCTCTGGCATGTCATGTCTCAAAATTTAAAAATCTACATAACTTTTATAATAAGTCATAGATAGCTTCTCAAAAAACTTTGGAAAATCTAACCTAAATTTTATCGAAAGCTCACTTATAAGCTATCAAATATAAAGAAATGGTACGGTGGTACTGCACTTTAAAAATAACAAGGAAACAATGAAACAAAATGAAAGAACTTTATGAATGACTATAAGGGAAACTTGCATAAAACTTTAATGTTGCTATTTTCAAATTTAAAAATTGCAAGATATAGAAAGAAAACAAAGATGGAAATGATCATTTTATTCAAAAGCTTTAAAGTGTTAAATTAATGCATCAAACTCTAGAAAACATACTGGGAAAAAGAGAGATCTCATATTGAAAGTTCTCATCAAAGCATTCACTTCAACACTAGGAACCTGGAAAATTGATCAACAAATTATTAGGGCAGATGAAAAGTTTAAAAATTTAGACAAGAAAAATGAAAGAATGACAGCCAACAATGTATCATGAGATGTTACTCGCCCTTATACAATAACCTAATACAACTATTTATACTACTAATCAGGTCAAGCCGTGGTACAAACCCAAGCCCACTGTTAGTAACCCTACTATCTACTAATAATAAATAAATGATTTGTACACAAGCACACACACATAAATAAGTACCTGACACATAAGATGAAATTCTCCTTCCTCAGGATGAATGCCAAAATCTCCTGATACTTCTAGAGGAATGCTGCCGAACCAGCCACATGCATTGTGTAAAAATATACTTTGACCACGAAAACATAAACTCCCTGATATGTTCTGCAAGAACAAGCACACAAAATACAAACACAAGAGAGGAGAACATCATTTAATTTCAAGTGTGCCAACAGCAGAAATATTTAGTATGGTTGCAGATCAATATGCCTAAGCACTACTTGTATGAAGTTGCTACTTGTTACTCATTAGCCGAAAGTAGAAACAACTAAAAAAAAAAAAACTACACAGCAGGGGGTTGTACAAAACATGATCCCTCCTCCCAAATAAATCACATTTTTAGACTTCCACTCAACGCACCACATCAATCAAGAAGGGCAATCACCCACACAAATATTGCTATTTTCTTCCCTGGCTTCAACAAATATCCTTATTTGTCAAAAAATAAAGAGATAAAGTATTATTTTTGGTACAAAAATTTCACATATTAAACTAATAAAAGCTTCTAATATTTCATAAAGAACCTAATGAATATAAAACAATGTGTCACCTTGAATATAAAGTATATTATTGTTGAGCAATATAAAATACAGTGTGTACGTAATGGCTCACTTGCCTTTCAAAAGGATAAAACTATATTGCAAACAAGATTTCTAGTATCAAAAAGGAATTGCACAAGGCATCCTAATACAGATGAAAGGAAGACATACAGAAAAACACGATGGAGCATCTGATGGTTGGAAGTTCAACCCCGTTACTTCAAGCTGTCCATAAAGATTTGGAAAAGTTTCACCCTTTGACAGGCACAAGTGAACCTAAATATAGGGAAACAATATATCAAACAGGTGAAGTTATATCAAATTATCAACTCATGAATAATTACAAAGCAGCAGTATGCCATTTCCAAGATAATTATAAAAGTGGTAAGAACTTGATGTAACATCAGATCCCTAAAGTTCCACAACCTAAGCCAAAAGATATAGCACTTCTGTGTTTATGAAACAACATGAGTACAATATTGAATAATCTACTATGTAGTTGAATCTGTGAAGCTAATGAGGGGGAGGACCATCCATTGACATATCCAAGGAAAAATTACAAAGGACCTCCACACATGGGCATATGTTCTGTCAAAAGGCTGGAAATGAGCATAACACTCCTTAAACTGTTAAGACTTAAATATTAAATACACTTGAAAGAAACTATAACCAAAGAAAGCTATTTTAAATAACCATATAATCAGAGTAATAATCAGGGCCACTGAAGCTTCAGTTACCCTCAACCATGATAAAACATATTTCTAAACTAATGCCAAGGAACATATCTTCTAGGATCTAAGCAAACCAAAATATCATATTGAAACCAGCATGTTTTACTTTTGTTGAGAGAAACAGATAAAATCTATTAAGAAGGGAAAGACGAGCAGCCAACAGAGCCATTGCTCAGGTCATTGCTCCAACTAATTGTTCTAGTATAGAGGCAGAATTTAGGTTTATAGCACCACTGAAAATCAGCAACAAGTAGTACTTCACAAATGCACTAAATTTCATCACAACTGAAACTAAAAACAACTTTACAACACTTCCAAACAGAATTTGAAAGTAACTAAGCTTAGGTTGGAGAAGCACCTCACCGCTGGCCCTCCCTTTAGACCATGTAATTGGAACGTCTAGGATCCTTTCAAACAGCTGCATAGAACATAACCCAGGCATAAACTACATAATCATCCATACAACTTAAATGGAAATATAAGAAAATGACAAAATACTGAAACTCCAAGTTACTAAATACTTTACCGGGACAAAAAAATGGTCAATTTTCAAATTAGTATGCCATTTCTGCTCAACAGTGTCAACAAAAACATCAACAGACAACCAGCCATCACCTTCACATATATCATCTGATCTCCAAGACTTGCAATTTCCACTCAGTTTTACATTTATTCGGTTGTAGTGGTTATGAAACTTCACATGGCCATTGACATTCTCCATCACCCTGAAAGTAAAATATAGAGAACACTTAAATTGATGCAGATCACAATTTTCAAAATACTACTTCACTTTCCAATATGAAACCATCTATTCAATATTTACAACCACTACTCCATGAGCTTATAATCAACAACAAAACAAGATTTTTACTTAAAAAAAATTTCACATCTCATCTTTTATCCTACAAAATGAAGATTAATTACAATTCTAACAAATTTGAAAGGTCGGCATCGTTTTATGAATCCAATTCAAGATACAAGTTACATAACAAGATAAAATGGTCAGGCAATCTATTATTCTAACGTAAAGGTCAAACTTGACAATCTAATATTGCAAAATCTAAAAGATAATTTGCAGTTAAATAAACAAAAACCCAGCTACAGTTATTGTTTCAAGACTTTAGAACCAAAATCAAAGTTTCTGGAATCCATAAATTACTCCCACTGTGACTATGCCAAAGCTGAAGAAGCAACATGAGACAAAATTCACCCACAAAAAGTTGTATTGAGAACAAGCTTTGGCCCTCAATACTTGACAAATGTTAAATATTAAGTTTAGAATAGTGTATTATTGTTCAATGACAGCTTGAGTATTTGATACAACCAGATAAGAAAAAGTTGAATCATGTTATATTCAGTTGCATCTCCTGGATAAGCATAAACAGAACCCACATTCACAAAATGCACACACAGAGAATAACAGAAACATGGAAAAAGCAATCTAAATTAATTACTTCCTGAAAGAGGCACATAGGACCAACCAGAAGTAAAGATCCACAGTACATTGATTAAGGGGTTTTCAGCATCCTGTACGAGGGACTCAGAGAGTTTCAATCAGATACAATATAACCAGCTATTCTTACTCCTAGCTTTCTTCTAATCTCTGGGTTAGCTTCCTATAAATATGGCTCGTCAAACAATGTCACACTATTAGACGATCAATCAACTATCCTACTGTGAAAGAACAGAGCAAATAGCATTTAGCTAGTTGACTGATACACTTTTAGAAAAGGATCTAACAGAACCTCTCTAAACACCTATATCATATTAAAAATATATACTGGAAAACAGGTGTGTTGATCATTTTATTTCAATAATAAATGATAATAGCTCTCACCTAACTTCCCTGTCACCATATGCAAGTAACATCACAGTTGCACCTCTAAAATGAACAGAATCCAATGTAATAGGAATAATCTTAGTTAGGCCTTCAGACTGCAGAACATCTACTCCATCTACATTTCCTGCAACAATATCTTCAACTTTCAGACCCATTTCAGACTTCAACTTTTTAATGGGACCAGAAAGGAAGAAAGATGTCAACCCCTCAATTTTTCTAAACAACGAGGATAAGCCAAATTTCCTAACCAAGGTCTCCATCGGAACTTGAAAATATGTTGCCACCTGAGACTTTGGCTTCTCAGAATCCAAATCTCTTTGGCAACTAGTTCCACTAACATCAATTGAACTGCGTGCAACATGAAGTCCCAACTCCTCCTTTTTCTCTGTACTAATTTCATCATTGGCACGTTCTGCAACATCCTCACTAGATTGTAAATTTTCATGTATACTCTCCCTTCTTTGTGAAGGATCACTGGAAAATTTTAAATCATTTGAATGACCATTAATATTGCCATCTGCCGAAGGAGACAAGACTCCCATATCTTTGAATTGTGTTCCATTTTGGTCATCATCATTTTTATTATCATCATCATGGGCAACAGATACAGCATTTTTGTCAACATCACTTTTTACCAACTGCATATCATGATCTCTAGAATGAAAACATCCAGAAGATGACAAAAGCTGCCCAAACTTCCCATGCGGTTGACTGCGAAAGTATACATTTGCTGCAAATGCACCGCGTTCAAGAATTCTTTTTCTGAGAGCAATACCAGATGCACTGATGTCACTCCTTTTAGCCTTCCTCTTAAATTTGTGTTTTCTATGCCCTTTTATGACTCTGGACCAAAACTTAAGCCCTTCTCCAGGGAACTTCACCCTAAATGACTTCTCCAAATCAGCATGTTTCATATCGTAATCAACACCTGTGTCGACGCAGCGATGACCATGCTGCTCCACTTCCTTCATGCAGAAAAAAACCTTGGAGCTTGCACTTTCCTTTAAATCATCATCACCATCGGATGGACCACAATTCTTCTCAGAAACAAAGTAACCCATCTCTGCAGCTTCCCTAGCTGTATTATCCCTTTCTCTCGCATGTCTAGCAGTTGCCTCCACTCGCGCAACCCTCCTCACTTGAGTGCGATGATCAAGTCCTTCTTTGGTTGACCGCCTCTGAATGCCCCCTTGAGACGACGGTATCCCTAACCAACTATAGTCCCTATTCTGCACTACCAAGACACACGGATGTGACAAAACTGCATCAAACACGAACCTCCCCCTCCACAGGCTCGCAAGAGGGCGAAAACGAATCTTCACAGTGGGAGCCTCACCACAAGAAAATTCCTCTTCACGAGGCCGAAATGAACATGATTCTAATGTTACACTCAAGGGCGAGATTCTTACAACCTTGCCAAAACAAACATCACGCTGAACATACTCACTGATCACTGAACAAACAGAAGGCAAGAGATTGGTTTCAACAAAACTCTTAGCTTTTTTTCTTCCAAACCAAACCAAAAGACACAAACCAGAGATAACAGCAGTGAACACAGAGGCCCTCATCAAAATAAGCCCCTCTTTCCACATTGTAGTAAAATAACTCCCATTGAGAGAAAAGGGTGGTGGTTCATTTTCCTTGAAACATGTCAACCTCGACCCACTTGCGGAAACACGGCGTCTCCCCAACAAGTTTACATTTTGGCCACAAAACCTAAAAGCATGCCTCAATGGGTAACAACCATATTTTGCAGAAACAGTGCACCTCTTGCTTCTGGGGAAAACCCTTTTGATAGTGTTGTTACCTTCCAAAGAAACACGAAGCTTAATCCCGAAAAACGAAGTGTTCATTGTCTCCTTCTCTCATAAACCTGCGACATGAGAGGGACCAAGAAGCTGTTATTCTCTGTTCCTTGGGCATTCAGAAAAGTGCGCGCACGCGCAATGGAACATAGTGATTGGCAAGTGTAGTAGACAGCAAATCAATGTCGTTTGGTGTCTCAAATGAGTGTGAGTGAGATCTTGATTATTGGGTGTAGAGTTTGAACTAATATAGTGCAGTGTGTATGCTTTGGTGGTGGGAAGTGGGAACAAGAAATGAACGAGACATGAAGAAAATTACGTTGCTTGTCTTGAGGGAAAACGAATGAAAAAGAAAAACTGCCTTTAACGCTGTCGTTTACTGAAAATATATAGAGCTCCCGTGAGAAAAAGATAAAAATAAAAAATATATGGTTTTGTTTAAATTTTTACATTTTAAAAAAATATAATAAAAAGGAGAAACATGTTTTTCAGTATAATGAGTATTAAATTTTGAATTTAAGATTTTACCTGAATTTTAAATTTCTTATGTCAAATTAACTAAGTTAATACTTTGAAATTGTCATTAGACTTTGTCATATGCTTTAGTAAAGGTTCCCTTGTAAAGAAAGTAGAAGAGAATGTGTACTTGTAAAGATTTTAATACTTAAATTAAAATTTGATTGAGCTTGTCACGAAATATTTATAGGCAGTGTGTGTCGAAATATTTAATAATTCGTTCACCATAAATATGACACATCTTTTGGGGGATTTGTTATGAAATATAGTGGCTATGTTATTTCATATATAGGATTTGTACCCATAGAAATTGTGTGATTGATCATCACGTAACAATTGTCCTTCAATGAACACTTAATTGACACGAAAGGCAAATTGATCGGCTGGTTAGAGACCAAATTGAGTGTTCGATTTTATTATATCTTGAGAATAAAAATAATAATAATTGTCATTAATGGACTATATAAAAGTTGACATAGTTTTTTTTTTCTTGATAAAATTTGCATTAGTTATACTCATTAGTGATGTCTTTTATATTATCTACCATGGTGCCATCATTATTTTATCTTGTCTAACATGAAGTTGAAAACATATGTAGTAATAAACCTATTTTCACATTAAAGCGATTATAACTCTTTCGAAACTTCATGATATTTTCTAATTTTTATGAATGATAATCATTAAAGTACATTATAAACCATAGTTGACAAAATGATTTTATTAAGAGCTAATCACGTTACCAAAATCATTTCATAAATAAGTGGAATTGTTAGGTATGAAACATGTATTTGTACACATTATTGATAGCTAATAAATTAATAACCAACAAACTATAGTTCACTAAAATCTGCATAGTGATAAAGAAGAGTTAAGTAAATGTGTGAAAATTTAAATCTGATCCTAATTGACATCGTTGTATATAAAATAAATAAAAAAGCAACCAATTGTGCATGTTCAGCTTCGTTTCCTGCATTATTAACCATTTAAATTTGAATTCAAATTTGGTCAACAGTCTACACACATATTCATTAGAGTTAAAAATAAATCACTGAAGGCACAGGGTTGGATTTTTGAACCCTGGTCTTAAAGGTGTTTGAAACAAGTAGCAATATTAAATTAAGTAAGCCATTTAATATAAAAATAATAAATATAATATATATACATAATTTTAAGATAAAATTCGTGGATTTATTATGTATCGATTCATGTAATTTAATTAATAACTCATTAATTTAACTAGTGACTCAATATTCTAACTGAACAGATAAATGATCTGATTTTGATAATACTAATTAAATGATATTTTTTTACAAAGAATTCTCTAATATAGGAGATAGTGTAACAATTTAATATCTTTTGATTTTTTATTGAAATATACTTTAAATAAAAAATTATTTTATATAAAAAAATTAAAATATAATTTTAGTCCTTCAATTTTTTAATTCATAATT